>JAWPHD010008475.1:0-114714 GCA_037043455.1 Cyrtodaria siliqua | reverse complement strand
CAGTGGTCATGGTAGTTATACATGGGATAATCAGTGGTCATGGTAGTCATAAATGAGGTAGTCAGTGGTCATGGTAGTAATACATGGGTATTCAGTGGTCATGGTAGTAATACATGAGGTAATCAGTGGTCATGGTAGTAATAGATGAGGTATTCAGTGGTCATGGTAGTAATAAATGAGGTAATCAGTGGTCATGGTAGTATACATGGGGTATTCTGTGGTCATGGTAGTAATAAATGAGGTAATTAGTGGTCATGGTAGTAATACATGGGGTATTCAGTGGTCATGTTAGTAATAAATGAGGTAATCAGTGCGTCCCATCAACGCAATAACTCAGTAAGTGCACTTTGGTAAATTGTTCAGGAGAGACAAAAAACTGTTTTTTCCTTAACAATGGTACGTACATATAAAGACACTGCCTTAGATTTAAGTGTAATATACTTTTACTATGGTCACTCTTTTATGATATTTAAATTAAAACTATTTTTAAATGAGTTAATGATAATAATTAAATCATAGTGAATTTGTGCGCTGAAAAGTTCAACGCAACAACTCCGTAAGTCCGTAAGTGCACTTACGGAGTTGTTGCACTGAAAAAAGTCAACGCAACAACTGCACTTTGCTAAGTTTAATAGTCTTAAATGCTGTTTGTGAATAATTGTGCTGGTTATTATTATTAATACCGAACTTGCATTTGTAGTTGCTTATGATTTAAGTCTATCTTGCTGAACATATAAATAGTTCAGCCATAAAATCAAAAAAAATTGGATTCAGACCTAAAACTTATGGCCATGTCATAAAAAATGCTAAAAAAAATCACAGATTATTTCATGGCTATTTCATGGCTGTAAGGGTAGTACAAACAAAACTGATTGCTGGCTTTTTCCAGGTATTTCAGGAAAAATGTGGGTAATTTCTGTCGTAAAAATGACCAAACTGGGATTCTTTTCATCTATAAAATGGCCAATTGAGAATTGTTTACGTCAACCTCTTGTAAGTTGCAATGGGGTAATAGCCTAATAGGTACAATTAGGAACACTATTACATCAATAACATATTAAATTGATAAGTATGTAACATAAGGGATGTATCATACATTACAAGTAAAAAAAACACTATTTTGCATTGGGAACGGGTCCTAGAAAAAACCCTGTAAATCCATGTTATTGCAAGATATTTTACTATGCATGTAACTTGATAATCAGATATTGGCAATTATAACATCTAAAGGGGCTGGTCAATAATGAATTATCATTTTAACTCCTTATATGTTATTTTTACATTCACTCACTGAAGGGAAAAAATGTCCAATTTCAAGTAAACTTCATTTTTCAAGTAGGACGAGCTACTGCCCACATGGAATTTGCAATTCACTACCAGCGTTCAATATTGTATAAATGCTGAGAATTTGTACATCAGTTCTTAATAAGGCAATATTTCAGAAGGATTAGTATTGGCATTGCAATCACTTCACTCATAGAAACATTTTCTTTTCTTCTAAAAAACGTATTCACATTTCACTCAAGAAAGGTTTTCTATAAGGTTAATCTGACACAGTTCAGCATATTTATATGTTACAGCTTGTACAAACTGATAAGTAATAGATAGAGTACATTTCACTGAATTGGTTAATTTAAACATCGAGATCGGCGTAGCCCATCAAGGTGTATAAATTAACCAATGAGATGAAACCATACTCTATTTGTTTTGTAGCATGTCCATTTCAGCTCCCTGCCATACTCTTACTTCCAATAAATGGTAGCTGTAGTACACCATTTATTCTGACAGGTGTTATTTTCAATTGAACAATTTACCCTGTGCTATTACAAAGAGAATTTTCAGTGACCATGCTACAAGCATCATTATTGCAACACATTCACTTTATACATTTTTAAAAGTCATGATACACGATTGCAATAATCTTTTTGGTCAAGGGTTCAATGCTCTACCACTAGACCATAGCGCTCCACAAAACAGTTAAAAGAGTACAGTGTAAAGTTTATTTTGGTAGCAGCCATTGCTTCCAAAAGCATAGAAACACCTCACAGGATTCCCTTTTTGCATTTTTCATTCCAAATATATGAAAAGCCATCACCTGACCCCATAGAGTAAATGATAAAGTTGCTTAACTTGGGCGCGGAGTATAAACTTGATGCATAGCATCATGGGAAAGACACAACACTTGTTGCAGGTCAAAACAAATACTAATATGACTTGTCTTAATGTCTGAGTAATTGGTTTATCAATAATAAATAATCAGACCTCAGTTCTTAAGTAGATTTTCACAATCAAGCATAGTTCTCACCATCACCTGTACAAAGTTTGATGCCACTAAAACCAGTTTGAATTACAATTTGTAACAGGATTAATTATGTTACACAGACACCATAAACACATACACATTTCTTTTCTATGAGATTGGATAGCATACAGGTAGTTCTTTTCTGTAAAGTAGATATTAAAAAACACTGGTAATTATTTTCTGTTATCATACCTACCTCAAGTAAAATTGTTAAATTCCCATAAATGGACTCTGAAACATTTCCCCTATTACCCGCTTCACCATTATATGCACACAAATGAATCAAAAAGTCAATGTTGAACATGCTGAATTTCTAGAGACACATGAAACACTTTCACTATTGCCCGCTAAATACGCTGTTACATGCACACTCATTTAGAAAAACTCAATTTATACATATAAAATTATAATCTTTGCTTTTACTGTTGATTAAAGTGTAAGAACAATCTTTGTAATGTTTTATTTCAAAAGAATGTTTTAAAAGAATATTCAGTAGAAACCAATTTTTTTTTCAAATGTATTTTTCAGTATAATTAAATAGATATTACATTCCTGTGAGATTGAGTGAATATTTTCAACCTTCAGAAAGAAATAGTCTACCTCGGCTCCACCTTGGTTGACGTTATTTTTCTCAGGTACTATTCATCCTCACAGGAATTTAATATTCTGGATAGCATTGACATAATATAACAGGTACAATTATTTTTATTTTATGATAAGCAATGAAATACTGTGTTTTATCAGTGAAATAAAAGTGATAATCCACACTGTGGAATATAGAGTTTTATTTCCATAGTAGCTGCCGGGACTACTTTTTTAATGTACAACCAACACAAATGCATGCACAGTAACACAAGATATTCCTACTGTTATACTGTTAATTCCACTGTTTATTTAATTATTTTCTTTCTGTGACGTTAATGGCTTCAAAAAAGGTGACGTCATGTAATGGTTTGTTACGTCATCGTGACTAGGTAAGAAGCGTGTGTGAAACTGTTTAGTTACTGAAATTGCTTAAATAATTGTCTGTAAAATCATAAAATAAAAAGAAAATTTGTTGTTTTGTCGTGAATAACATATTTTATTTCATGTCGATGTGAGAAAAATTTCATATTTTCACTCATGCTCCGCATTCGTGAAAATATAAAGTTTTCTCACTTCTTGATGAAATAAAATATGTTATTCACTCCAAAACAACAAATATCCTCTATCTATTAGGATAGAATTATTCAATAAGGATAAAACCAATATCTAGTACAGTATTCTATTAGGAAAGATAAAACACGGGCAATCATATTTAAATTGATAAAAACAAAATGACAAATATTTTGTCAATTTCTAATTAACAGTACCGTTGTAAAGATGTAAATTGCTCAAATATAACTTAATCTTAATAATCACACTAAAATTTAGTATTTTTTCTTCTTAATCTGTGGTTTTAGAGTTCTCAGTATCAACCTGTGTTGATCAGTGATTTAAGTTTTATTTCGGGGGGAAATTGTAAAACGTTTCCTTTTTTGTATGAATAATATATATTTTATAAGCCAAATAATAACAATTATGACATCATATTAATTTAGTGACATCACTGTCTTGTCATAAGTCATGATACTCAGAATACTTGAATGCAATAACTCAGTAAGTGCATTTACAGAGTTATTGTTAGTGCATTTACATAGTTTTTGCATTGAAACATTCAATGCAACAACTCCGTAAGTGCACTTATTGAGTTGTTGCATTGAACTTTTTCACGACTGCAGATAGTGAGTTGTGCATCTAATGAAATAAAATCCCGAAAAATGCCAAATCAACTCTAATCTTTTTATAGAACATGTATCTCAATGTGAGAGACCCATTTATGCAAAAAAGTGATTTTCTGAAAACATGTCGCTTACAGAGTTATTGCGTTGATGGGACGAGTGGTCATGGTAGTAATACATGGGGTATTCAGTGGTCATGGTAGTAATAAATGAGGTATTCAGTGGTCATGGTAGTAATACATGAGGTAATCAGTGGTCATGGTAGTAATAAATGAGGTGATCAGTGGTCATGGTAGTAATACATGGGGTATTCAGTGGTCATTATAGTAATATATGGGGTATTCAGTGGCCATGGTAGTAAAACATGAGGTATTCAGTGGTCATGGTAGTAATACATGGGGTATTCAGTGGTCATGGTAGTAATACATGGGGTATTCAGTGGTCATGGTAGTAATACATGAGGTAATCAGTGGTCATGGTAGTAATAAATGAGGTGATCAGTGGTCATGGTAGTAATACATGGGTATTCAGTGGTCATGGTAGTAATACATGGGGTATTCAGTGGTCATGGTAGAAATACATGTTGTATTCAGTGGTCACGGTAGTAATACATGGGGTATTCAGTGGTCATGGTAGTAATAAATGAGGTGATCAGTGGTCATGGTAGTAATACATGGGTATTCAGTGGTCATGGTAGTAATACATGGGTATTCAGTGGTCATGGTAGTAATACATGGGGTATTCAGTGGTCATGGTAGTAATACATGGGGTATTCAGTGGTCATGGTAGTAATAAATGAGGTAATCAGTGGCCATGGTAGTAATAAATGAGGTAATCAGTGGTCATGGTAGTAATACATGGGTTATTCAGTGGTCATGGTAGTAATAAATGAGGTAATCAGTGGTCATGGTAGTAATACATTTGGTATTCAGTGGTCATGGTAGTAATAAATGAGGTAATCAGTGGTCATGGTAGTAATACATGGGGTATTCAGTGGTCATGGTAGTAATAAATGAGGTAATCAGTGGTCATGGTAGTAATACATGGGGTATTCAGTGGTCATGGTAGTAATACATGGGGTATTCAGTGGTCTTGGTAGATAAATGGGGTAATCAGTGGTCATGGTAGTAATACATGGGGTATTCAGTGGTCATGGTAGTAATAAATGAGGTAAATCAGTGGTCATGGTAGTAATACATGGGGTATTCAGTGGTCATGGTAGTAATAAATGAGGTAATCAGTGGTCATGGTAGTAATACATGGGTATTCAGTGGTCATGGTAGTAATACATGGGATATTCAGTGGTCTTGGTAGTAATACATGGGGTATTCAGTGGTCATGGTAGTAATACATGGGGTATTCAGTGGTCATGGTAGTAATACATGGGGTATTCAGTGGTCATGGTAGTAATAAATGAGGTAATCAGTGGTCATGGTAGTAATACATGGGGTATTCAGTGGTCATGGTAGTAATAAATGAGGTAATCAGTGGTCATTGTAGTAATAAATGAGGTAATCAGTGGTCATGGTAGTAATAAATGAGGTAATCAGTGGTCATGGTAGTAATATATGGGGATTCAGTGGTCATGGTAGTAATAAATGAGGTAATCAGTGGTCATGGTAGTAATACATGGGGTATTCAGTGGTCTTGGTAGTAATAAATGTGGTAATCAGTGGTCATGGTAGTAATACATGGGGTATTCAGTGGTCATGGTAGTAATAAATGAGGTAATCAGTGGTCATGGTAGTAATACATGGGTTATTCAGTGGTCATGGTAGTAATATATGGGGATTCAGTGGTCTTGGTAGTAATATATGGGGATTCAGTGGTCTTGGTAGTAATATATGAGGTAATCAATGGCCATGGTAGTAATACATGGGGTATTCAGTGGTCATGGTAGTAATAAATGAGGTAATCAGTGCTAATGGTAGTAATACATCGGGTATTCAGTGGCCATGGTAGTAATAAATGAGGTAATCACTGGTCATGGTAGTAATACATGGGGTATTCAGTGGTCATGGTAGTAATAAATGAGGTAATCAGTGGTCATGGTAGTAATACATGTGTTATTCAGTGGTCATGGTAGTAATAAATGAGGTAATCAGTGGTCATGGTAGTAATACATGGGGTATTCAGTGGTCGTGGTAGTAATACATGGGGTATTCAGTGGTCATGGTAGTAAAACATGGGTTATTCAGTGGTCATGGTAGTAATAAATGAGGTAATCAGTGGTCATGGTAGTAATACATGGGGTATTCAGTGGTCATGGTAGTAATAAATGAGGTAATCAGTGGTCATGGTAGTAATACATGGGGTATTCAGTGGTCATGGTAGTAATAAATGAGGTAATCAGTGGTCATGGTAGTAATAAATGAGGTAATCAGTGGTCATGGTAGTAATATATGGGGATTCAGTGGTCTTGGTACTAATAAATGAGGTTATCAGTGGTCATGGTAGTAATACATGGGATATTCAGTGGTCATGGTAGTAATACATGGGGTATTCAGTGGTCATGGGTAGTAATAAATGAGGTAAGCAGTGGTCATGGTAGTAATACATGGGGTATTCAGTGGTCATGGTAGTAATAAATGAGGTAATCAGTGGTCATGGTAGTAATACATGAGGTAATCAGTGGTCATGGTAGTAATATATGGGGATTCAGTGGTCATGGTAGTAATAAATGAGGTAATCAGTGGTCATGGTAGTAATAAATGAGGTAAGCAGTGGTCATGGTAGTAATACATGGGGTATTCAGTGGTCATGGTAGTAATAAATGAGGTAATCAGTGGTCATGGTTGTAATAAATGAGGTAATCAGTGGTCATGGTAGTAATACATGGGGTATTCAGTGGTCATGGTAGTAATAAATGAGGTAATCAGTGGTCATGGTAGTAATACATGGGGTATTCAGTGGTCATGGTAGTAATAAATGAGGTAATCAGTGGTCATGGTAGTAATACATGGGGTATTCAGTGGTCATGGTAGTAATAAATGAGGTAATCAGTGGTCATGGTAGTAATAAATGAGGTAATCAGTGGTCTTGGTAGTAATGTATGGGATTCAGTGGTCTTGGTAGTAATATATGAGGTAATCAATGGTCATGGTAGTAATAAATGAGGTAATCAGTGGTCATGGTAGTAATATATGGGGATTCAGTGGTCTTGGTAGTAATAAATGAGGTAATCAGTGGTCATGGTAGTAATAAGAGGTAATCAGTGGTCATGGTAGTAATACATGGGGTATTCAGTGGTCTTGGTAGTAATAAATGAGGTAATCAGTGGCTGTTTGGTTGAATAGTGGTGTACGTTATTTTCAGCACATTTTAGGATATATATGATGGTCGATTTTTTTTTGGCAGACCACCCACCTTTACCTACAAGTTCATGTAGTTTCAATAATAAATTGCATTGGCCCTATATATAGTGACGCACAAACGCTTGGTCGAGCATTCAAGGCTGTTGCCTGTTTAGAAAACCCCTCTGTTTTAGTCGGTATTCCTTATCATAATCGTTATAGTAGTTAGTTGTACATGTCTACTATTAGACCTGTACAACTAACTACGATATCGACTATGACTTCAGACTAAATTCTAAGCACGAGAAAATGTTGGGGCTGATCTCAAAGTTGTAACAACCTGTGTTTTAGAAGGCTCAGAGGGGTTTGTGTAGAAAAAAGCCAATAAAAAATCAAATTAAAAAATTAAAAATATACTTATATTTCTGTCGATTTATATTTCTGTCAGTATATATATACAGTCTTCGATACAACCACCCAGACTCGGCTGGAGTTTAAAAGGGTCTTGCCTGAATAATTGATCACTAAAAACGTTTTGAGAGGAGGGTACACATCAGATGCAGATACTAGATTTTGGTTTGAGTATTTGTGTGTGGGAGGAGGGAGGCGGGGGCAGCGAAGGATCCTTCGAAATAAAATGTTTTTCTACATGACGTTTAGTGAATTCTATTGTATTTTTCCAGAATAAGTTTGTTAAATCCAATGATGACTAACAGTAGAAATAGCGCCCCCACTACCCCCTCCCCCCCCCCCCCCCCCCACCACACACACAGTAATTCCGGCATGCATAGGTTATACTTGTGGGATTTTAGAGGGTGGGGTGCTGGGTCCGTCTTATCCCTGAATCCGCCTTAGTACATGATAAATACACTTTTATCCCCTATGTCTTACCGTAAGATTGCCGCCATAGCCGGGATAGTGAAGACGCTGCGTCTAAAACTGTCTCGCCTCTCACTCCTGCGGGTTCGAATACCACGGGGAGCTCGAATTGTGAAGTGAGAAAGTGTCAATGCTTAATGTTTTTTTTGTGCTGTGGAAAAATATTGATATTTCCTATTTTAGATGATCTAAAGAGTTTTTTTTCAAGTCTCTGCATTCCGTTTTTTTTTTTTTAACTTTTTACACATTTGAATAGTGCAAATAAATTGCTTTACATATTCCTAACTGTTGATTATTTTGCACCGATAAATGTATTTAAACCTATGATAGTACTGAAAACTCAAATTGTACTACCTTTTATTTCAATATCTGACTTTTAATACAAAACCCTGTGAGGTTTTGAAAAACTGAAAGATCGTGCAGCGCGTGCGCTTATCGCCTTGAATGCACACTAGAACAGTTAACCCTAACATCGAAATGGATGAGGCCGCTACTATTGAGGGTTAATTTTTTCTTTTATAATGTATGTAATACATGAGTACTCATTTATTACAGAATTGTTTCGGCGTTTATGCGGTTTTAAACGTCGGTAGTAAATGTCGTAATCCATGAATCGCGTTGGTGCTTTATGGTAAATGTGCCATTGATTACCGGCGTTTAAAAACGCATAAACACCCAAACAAACATTCGTGGATTTTTCCATTTAATACCGGCAAAACCGAATAAACAGCGAAAGAAAATCGACTTAATTATTGTCTTTACATTATTTTCCCATCGCTATGATAATATCAGTAACATTCTAATGATAACAAAAGGGAAAAGAGTACTGTCAGTGTCTGTTCATGCAGTGAAATGTCCAAGACACACCGGTTGCAATCGCAGTATCTGCATGCAGTGCTTACAGTTCGTTCACCTCCTTGAGATGGAAAATACCGTGTCCTGTTAGGGCCATGTTACCATCGCATTTTACCATTGACCACTGACCTAGGTCGATGGTCGATGGTCGATGGTAAGATGCGATGGTAAGATGCGATTGTAAGACGCGATGGTCGATGGTAAGATGAGATGGTCGATGGTAAGATGCGATGGTAAGATGCGATGGTCGATGGTAAGATGCGATGGTCTATGGTAAGATGCGATGGACCATTGACCATCACATCTTACCATCGACCATCGCATCTTACCATCGATCATCGCATCTTACCATCGACCATCGCATCTTACCATAGACCATCGACTTATCAATTCTCATGCTGATCAAGATCTCACGATTACCGTCTTACCATCGACCATCGCATCTTACCATCGCATCTTACCATCGCAGCTTACCATCGACCTCCGCATCTTACCATCGACCATCGACCTAGGTCGATGGTCGATAGTAAGATGCGATGGTAACATGGCCCTAACAGGACACCGTAGTAAAGCCACTTCCTATGCGTTGGCAGCCGAGCGTAACTTGAAAAATGAAGTATATTCGAGATTAAGCGCTATATTGTTTCACAGGAATGCCAAAGATCTTAAATTAATTAAACCAGTTTCAAAGATGGTATGAAGCGAATATCAAATGTATTAGG
Organism: Cyrtodaria siliqua; assembly: GCA_037043455.1. Lineage (NCBI taxonomy): Eukaryota > Metazoa > Mollusca > Bivalvia > Adapedonta > Hiatellidae > Cyrtodaria > Cyrtodaria siliqua. Next base: position 104,903 of record JAWPHD010008475.1, on the reverse strand, counting down.
TGGGGCTTAGAAAAGGAAGCATGGCGATTTACTGGTCGTTTGTAAAAATGATATATTGCTCTGCAAACCATCTCATCATATCATGTATGCCAACTAGTTTAATAAATTCTAAAATAATGACGGTTGGTTGTTTGGTTGAATGTGTGGTGTACGTTATTTTTCTGCACATTTTAGGCTATATGTCATATATAGACTAATATGTGCTGAAAATAACTAGCCTAAAATGTGCTGAAAATAACGTACACCACAATTCAACCAAATGTTTGTAGTAGTGGAAGACCACCCACTTTTCCCTACAAGTTCATCTATTGTCAATAATAAATTTCATTGGCCTATATACAGTGATGTCGCGCATTCAATGCGTATTGCCTGTTGAGAAAACCCCTCTGTTTTTGTCGGTATTCCTTATCGTAATCCTTACCGTAATCGTTACCGTAGTTAGTTGTACAGGTCTAGTAGGACCTATTTCCCAACACTAAAATGAATGGTCATCGAAAAAGCATAGATAGTTTGCTTATTTACTGCTAACATGCTGCATGGCCGATTAGGGTTAGGATTAGCTCAGGTAATATGAGGTGAGGCCTGAGTCCAGGGGCGGATACAGGATTTTAGCTTAATTGGGGCGTAAGATTTTGGTCAATTTTCGGGTCTGAAAGTTTCTTGCCTCATAAAACGGTTGCGGTAGTGCATTGATAGGGTAAAAAAAATCCGTTTTCAAATAAAAGGATTTAACAATGTGTTAAACGACTCATTAGCCATTATAAACGACTCATTAGCCATTATGCGTCGAGCGATCGAAGCGAGCGAAATAAAAATTATACTGAGGGCGTGCATCGAAATTGTTTGATATTTTATCTACAGTAACATGGACATACATGTATGAATAAAAAAGTCCGTTTTCAAATAAAAGGATTTAACAATGTGTTAGTTAAAGCACTCATTAGCCATTATGCGTCGAGCGATCGAAGCGAGCGAAAAAAAAAATTATACTGAGGGTGTGCATTGAAATTGTTTGATATTTTATCTACAGTAACATGGATATACATGTATGAATAAAAAAGGTCCGTTTTCAAATAAAAGGATTTAACAATGTGTTAATTAAAGCACTCATTAGTCATTATGCGTCGAGCGAGTGATTTTTTTTTTTTTATAATGAGGGCGTGCATCAAAATTGTTTGATATTTTATCTACAGTAACATGGACATACATGTATGAATAAAAAAAGTCCATTTTCAAATAAAAGGATTTAACAATGTGTTAATTAAACCACTCATTAGCCATTATGCGTCGAAAAAAATAAATATACTGAGGGTGTGCATCGAAATTGTTTGATATTTTATCTACCGTAACATGGACATACATGTATGAACAAAAAAATTCCGTTTTCAAATAAAAGGTTGATTGAATTGAATTGGATTTTATAGTCGCACCAACAGCTAAGGTCATATGGCAACTTTCCAGCTTCCACTGGTGGAGGAAGACCCCAGGTGCCCCTCCGGGCAATTTTCGTGCACGGGCGGGCACCTGGGTAGAACCACCGATGTTCCGCAAGCCAGCTGGATAGCTTCCTCACATAAAGATTTCTAGGCCCCTGAGGGATCGAACCTACAGTGGTGAGGGGCAAGTGATTGCAAGTCAGAGACTCTAACCACTCGGCCACAGACGCCCCTTCAAATAAAAGGATTTAACAATGTGTTAATTAAAGCACTCATTAGTCATAATGTGTCGAGCGAATTTTTTTTTATACTGAGGGCATGCATCAAAATTGTTTGATATTTTATCTACAGTAACATTTTATCTACAGTTGCAGGCTGAACAGGGTTTACAATGTACAGCTGCTGATCAGTCATTCCCCAAAATACCCCTGTCACATAAATGGAATGGTCTTAATTCAAAGAAAGAACAGTCCATTAGATATATATAGCGGGTTAAGAGTTAAATTACTTGCAGGCTGAACAGGGTTTACAATGTACAGCTGCTGATCAGTCATTTTCCCCAAAATACCCCTTTGTCACATAAATGGAATGGTCTTAATTCAAAGAAAGAACAGTCCATTATATATATATGCAGTGGGTTTAAGAAATAATAAATATGTACCTGTGTTTTATCGGTGAATAAAATGCAGGTAGGAGTTCGGATGCATAGTAATTAAATCATGAGTGCGTTAGAACGAGTGATTTAATTACTCGCATCCGAACGACTAACTGTATTTTATTCACCGATAAAATACAGGTACGTATTTATTATTTCGATTCTAACACAACAATAGCCCCATTGTTTACGCAATTGTTGGGGCACTATATATTATCTCGGAGGTCAAGGTTTCAGGCTGCTATGTTTACAGGCTGTTCCATTGGGCGCCCCCGTATGCAAAGTTCTGCGTTTCAATACACTAGTGGTCACGTGGCAAACAATTAAGTCATTGCTTACGTCATATAGCTTGTGCTCTATGACGTCAAACATTCTCACCTTGTTCAAAATGCTTATTAATGTTATATGTACTGATGCATATGATGGGTTTATATCGGGGTGTGCACGGTTTGAGAGCATGGCAAGTTTGTTGTAATTAACATTTCATTAAAATTACTGCTGAGTTTGTCTTCGTGAAGTATATTTTACCAAGTGACGTCGTGTAACGTGGCGCTTCCAACGGATGAAATATACGCGGGGAATTAATGGAACAGCTGTATTTTATCGTAGAATAACATACAGCTGTCTCTCTTCTTTGTGTATATGACAGACTGTGCAGGTCGTGTTAGAATAAGAGTTAAATGACTTGCAGGCTGATCAGGGTTTACAATGTCCAGCTGCTGATCAGTCATTTTCCCCAAAACACCCCTTTGTCACATAAATGGAATGGTCTTAATTCAAAGAAAGAACAGTACATTATATATATGTAGCGGGTTAAGGATTATATTTTCTCATGCTGTTGAATGTCTAGCAGTGAGTTATAGGTAGGCCATCCTTAAAAAACATTTGCTATTTCCTGACCCAGGATTTTATAAATGGGTAGGTAGGTTGTTTTTTTTTTGGCCAATGACAGTAAATTCCTTAAGAAATTACAAAAAACAAGTTTTGGGTAGGGTCCTTTTTCATGGTTAGGTAGGGAAATGGCAAAACAACAATTGTTTATGGTCGGCCTTACCTATACAAATGTTCTCCCCCATGAGTACAATAGGCTTGCAATAGGTCCTTCAATGTGCATAGAAAGCCTGCAGATGAATTGTTGCTCAATTCTCAGATTTGAGATAATCTGTTAACAATACAGTTATACTCAATCTTACTATTGTTCATTTACATATATAGCTTTTACAGTTCCCACTTTGGCCACTTTTAGTTGGAAAGGTTTCAGGGAAGGGTTTCAGGGAAAGGTTTCAGGGAAGGATTTTAGGCAAAGGTTTCAGGGAAGGGTTTCAGGGAAGGTAAACATCAGGGCTGACCTGCACATCTTGAAACTCTGCAAGAATTATACAGGAGTTTTAGGTAGGTGCAGTTTACTATCATTGTGCTTAGGTTTGCTTAGTCCAGTTGGAGAAGAAGTAATAATGGGAACACTTAGTTTGTGAAGTACTATTGAAGTTCTATTTTTAGCTCGACTATTCGAAGAATAAGAGAGCTTATGTAATCGCGTCGGCGTAGGCGTCGGCGTCGGCGTCGGCGTCCCACATCAAGGTTTGCATGTAAGCTGTGTTTACAAGTCTATATCTCTTACATTTCTTATCCTAGCACAACCAGATTTGTTCATGGGCTTCCTTATAGCATTATCTTAAGGGCTGCATAAGCAATTCTGGTTCCTGTAACCCATGGACTCCTATGGAACCCAAATTATGATAGCCCATAAAATGTGCCCCATTTCACATCAAATTTTGCGTGTAAGCTGTGTTTACAAGTCTATATCTCTTACAATTCTTACCCTAGCACAACCAAATTTGGCCATTAGCTTTCTTATAGCATTATCATAAGGGCTGCTTAAGTAATTTTGGTTCCTGTAACCCCTGGGCTCCCATGGAACCCAAATTCTGATAGCCCTTAAAATATGTCTGTTTCACATCAAATTTTGCGTGTAAGCTGTGTTTACAGGTCTATATCTCTTACATTTCTTATCCTAGCTGAACTAAATTTTGGAATTGGTTTCCTTATAGTATGTTGTAAAGGGTTGGATAAGTAATTTTGTCTTTTGCAAATTCTGGGCTCCCATGGAATCCAAATTGTGGTGGCCTATAAAATGTGAAATAAAGGCAGATTTAGGTTTGCATGTAAGCATGTATAATTTGCATGTAAGCATGTATATATCTATAATTTTGGTTTGGGATTTGTTATAGCATTATGCATGTTATTACTTCACCCATATTGGTGCATGGGCTCCCTCCTCCCCACCCCCCACCCACACTTTTTATTTATTTTTACATATTTCTGTCTTGTTTTAATCAATTCTTACACATATGTTGCAATACTCCCCGCCCGCCTGCCCCCCCCCCCCCCCTCCCTACCCACTCCCGCCTCTCACCCACGCTCCCCTCCACCCCCACCTCACCCCCACTTGAAAGTATTTTTTACATATTTCTGTGTTGCTTTTGTAAATTCTTACACATATATGTTGCTGCCCCCACCCCCGCCTCTCACCACCCCCCGCCCCACCACCCCCCACCCCCACTTGAAACATTTTTTTTTTATTTATTTATTTTTACATATTTCTTTGTTGTTTTAGTCAATTCTTACAGATATATGTTGTACCCTCCCCCACTCCCTTACCAACTCCCGCCTCTCCCCCACACTCCCCCCCCCACCCCCACCTCACCCCCACCTCACCCCCACTTGAAACTATTTTTTTGTATTTTTACATATTTCTGTGTTGCTTTTGTAAATTCTTACACATATATGTTGCTGCCCACCACCTCTCACCCCCCCCCCCCCCCCCCACCCCCCCTCCACACACCCCCCCACCCCCTCCCCCCGCACTTGAAACTTTACTCTTTTTTTTTTTACATATTTCTTTGTTGTTTTAGTCAATTCTTACACCTATATGTGTTGCAACCTTCCTCCCCCCACCCCCTGCCTCTCCCCCCTCCCCCCCCCCCCCCCCCACACACACACTTGAATTTTTTTTTTTTTTTTTTTTACAATATTTCTTTGTTGTTTTAGTCAGTTCTTACACATATATGTAGCCCCCTCCCCCAACCCACTCCCGCCTCCCCCCCGCACCCCCACACCCCATCCCCACTTGAAATTATAATTTTTTTACATATTTCTGTGTTGCTTTTGTAAATTCTTACACATATATGTTGCTGCCCCCACCCCCGCCTCTCACCACCCCCCACCCCACCACCCCCCACCCCCACTTGAAACATTTTTTTTTATTTATTTATTTTTACATATTTCTTTGTTGTTTTAGTCAATTCTTACAGATATATGTTGTACCCTCCCCCACTCCCTTACCAACTCCCGCCTCTCCCCCACACTCCCCCCCACCCCCACCTCACCCCCACTTGAAACTATTTTTTTGTATTTTTACATATTTCTGTGTTGCTTTTGTAAATTCTTACACATATATGTTGCTGCCCACCACCTCTCACCCCCCTCCACACCCCCTCCACACCCCCCCCCCCCACCCCCTCCCCCCGCACTTGAAACTTTACTCTTTTTTTTTTTACATATTTCTTTGTTGTTTTAGTCAATTCTTACACCTATATGTGTTGCAACCTTCCTCCCCCCACCCCCTGCCTCTCCCCCCTCCCCCCCCCCCCCCCACACACACACACTTGAAACTTTTTTTTTTTTTTTTTTACAATATTTCTTTGTTGTTTTAGTCAGTTCTTACACATATATGTAGCCCCCTCCCCCAACCCACTCCCACCTCCCCCCCGCACCCCCACCCCCCATCCCCACTTGAAATTATAATTTTTTTACATATTTCTGTGTTGCTTTTGTCAATCTTACACATATATGTTGCCCCCTCCCACGCCCACCCTTCCCCTGCCTCTTGGCCCCCCCCCCCCCCCCCACCCCCAACACTTGAAACTTTTTTCTTTTTTTTTACATATTTCTTTGTTGTTTTAGTCAATTCTTACACATGTATGTTGCACCCTACCCCCTGCCCCACAACCCACTCCCGCCTCTCCAACCCGCTCCCACACCCCCATTTTTTTTTATTTTATTTTTTTTACATATTTCTGTGTAGTTTTGGTCAATTCTTACACATAGTTACGTTGTGCTCCCAACCCCACCCCACATTGTTGTAGCCTTGTTTTCTGATGGTATATATTAGCTGTAAATTTATTATTCTCTGAAAAATCGAATAGTCGAGCTGCGCTGTTCTCCGACAGCTCTTGTTAACAAATATGCTGATATGGTATTGGCATTATATTAAAATAAATGCTTGTTTAAACTGTATGTGCATGCATGCAGTGTTTCTGCAGGTCTCAATTTTTTAGGGGTCATCCTTGACCCCCTATAGAATAAACTGGGGGTCATTTTGTAAATATAGGGGTCATATTTTTTGGACATGCATTTTGATGAATAGACCATGTGATGTCAGATAGACATGTATTATTAGTTGATTAGACATCTTCGGTGGATTGGTCAGCAAAAAAAGGAAATTAACCGGCGTAATGTTTCATTTTGGGTTTGTCTGCCATTTTAGCGGCCGTATCATGATCATCTACACGTTTTTATTTGCTAGTGTTTTATATAAGCGTCTACCTACTCAGATCCACATTATAAACGCAATCGATATGATGACGACAATAACGCGGAAAGTACAGACATTATTTTAACCTGTTCTAAAATTAGACCAAGAATGAATAACTTCCTTTACCAATCATGGGCCACAAAGATGGCATTATAATCACTGCAAAATGAACAACATAATGAAACATAACAAAAGCCTAATTCTGATTAGCATAATAAAGTAAATTGAAATGCAATTATAAGATGTAATATGACCGATATGACGATGACAATAACACGGAAGTACAGGTATTAGTTTTTCCCGTTCTAAAATAAAGACCAAGATGTAAATAGAAATAAGTTCAGTCGTGATTCCTTACATTTTAAGCTTTTCAAGAAAGTGTTACGACGATAATTTGACGGGTATTTCATTGCTAGCCTAGTCAATTTCATTGCGTCACGAAAAACGCACAAGCTGATTTATGTCGCGTCGCCGATCATTTTAGTGCGTCAAAAACGCAAGAAAAGCGCTCTCGCGGAAACACTGTGCATGTACTCTTTATATAAACATTGTTTGTGTGCCAGCATGTATGTTTCGTGTATAAATAATGATTACTCTGAAATAAATGTTTAAAACGACACGTTATTTCACCGACTCTTAACGGAGCATGTCTTTACCGCATCTTATTGGCATTTAATAAGACTGTATACAGATTTTTATCAACAATGCAAAGGCGTTTTTCAAATTAGAAAATATTGGGAAACTGATTAGTAGGTCTAAATAGTATCATCAAAACAGTCCATTGAGAGGAAAATAGAATGTTTATGAACTACCCTACATACAAAAAAAATAAATTGTTTGTGTCCAACAATTGCTAAATAAGTCAGCTTTTTTCCCCAATTGTTCTGAAAAAAGGCAACCTAGCTGATAAAATATTGTTTTACCCTTGCCATAAAGTCATACAGGTGTTTATTATACCGACCCCGCAAAGTGTGGGGTATACTGGAATCACCTTGTCCGTCCGTCCGTCCGTCGAATTTCGCGAAACTTGCTAGGAAATATCAATATTGAATGGACATGCGCATACTATCATGACTTTCCAGTTCAATAATTTTACACTGAGTTATGGCCCTTTGTATTTCTAATATATATATATAATAAAAATTCTTGTCCGGGATATTTCTCTAAAACTCCTTGTTAGAATTTCGCGAAACTTGCTAGGAAGTATCAATATCGAGTGGACATGCGCATACTATCATGATGTTCCGGTTCAATCATTTTACACTGAGTTGTGGCCCTTTGTATTTGTAATATATATATATATATATAATACAAAATTCTTGTCCGGGATATTTCTCTAAAACTCCTTGTTAGAATTTATTGAAACTTGCTAGGAAGTATCAATATCAATTGGAGATGTGCATATTATCATGACGTTCTGGTTCAATAATTTTTGACTGAGTTATGGCTATTTGTATTTTTAATGCATTTCATACTTGGTAGGCAAATAGAAAATTCCTGTCTGGGCTTTTTCTCTATAATATATTTAACAAATAATGTATGGTGCTGAGGTCCATAAACTTCATATGGATCGAAGCACCATACATTATTTGTTATATTATATTATACCGAATCTGACCAACAAATTAAATCAGTACGTTTTATGATTTATTTTGACGTCCTTTTTTTCACATGTCTATTAATATAGCTATCGGACCGGGCGCCGGTCAATAAGCAACTTATGTACCGGATGACGTCACATTAAACAAAAAGTGGAATATGTAAATGAGGTATATATATCGAAGATGAAATTATTACAAATGCAGTTCCACAAGGCTCAATCCTACTCTTTTTATTGTTCATTGATGATCTACCGCTTTATACTGATCAAATAAATACTGATCTGTATGCAGATGATACTACCCTTTTTGATATTTGAGTTTCACGCTCTACAATTGAGAGTAACTTACAAATAGCATTACACAATTTTGCAAATTGGTGCAAATGCAATGGTATGCTAATAAATACTTCAAAGACAAAAGTAATACTTATAACTACTCACCAAAAGAGAGAGTGTATGAATACTGACAACTTGTTTGAACAATGATAGTCTGAATAAAATAGCTAAAGACAAAATACTTGGTGTTTTTATAGACAATAACTTGACATGGACTTCTCATACAGATAAAATTTGCAAAAAAATGACATCCAATGGCTATTGTCGCGAATAAAGGAATATCTTTCTATTGAGCACAGAACTCAATTTTATAAAACTTACATTCAACCCCATATAGATTATTGTAATATTGTATGGGGAGGTGCATCACAAATACACCTAGATAGAATTTACCGTCTACAAAAACGCGCATGTAAGATAATATTGGACTATAATGTTGAGGATGTAGTAGAAAGCATGCAAGAATTAAAACTATTAATGGTATTTGACCGATTATATCTGTGAAAAGCAAAGTCTATGTTTAAAGTATACAGATCTGAAACTCCTCAGTATGTAAATGAAATGTTCAGACGTCGAATAGCAAATGAAAAATTACCTGTTTTGAGATCAGAAACAGCCTATAATTTTATACCCTCACAACCAAAGAAAGAAATATTCAAGCAAAGTATTACATATTCTGGACCAGTCATTTGGAATAGCTTGCCAGACAGCTTAAAAAGTTTGAAAACAGTTGATTCTTTTCATTGTAACTGTAACCTGATGATAAATAACGATAATGATTTTATTAAATTTTATGATAAGTAATATTTTATATTGTTGATCCCAGAGCTTGTTGATTGATGTTGGTACATTGAACCCAGTGTTATAGATTTGATTTGCTACAGTCTAGATCATCAAAGTGAAAATAGTCGCACTTATCTATTATACAGCAGGTATTAATTAATGCAATACTTTGTTAAGGTTGATGCTGGACACCTGGGATAATCTTTATTTAATGATTATAGACAGGTTAATATAAATATCTGATTGGCTGGTAGGGTTTTGTATGTATGATTTTGGGTGTGTCTAGATGTACAGTACAGCTCACGCGAAACACACACTTCACTCGATTCGCCGAGTTTGGTCGTATCGAGTTTCGCACGTATCTTCACGGAGTCCGTGTTTGTCCTCGGCGAATTCACGCGGCGAAAGTACGCTATTGCCGAGTGATAGCCACTCCGAGTCACTCCGCATAGAATCCAATTAAGCAAAAGTGCACACCTGTGAACTCCGCGTGCCTCGGCGTGAAGGATGCCGCGTATCGCGGCGTAAAATTTAAATATCTAATTTTTCCTTCGACGTCGTCCATTTTTTTTTAGAATCAAATAGAATATTTCCAATCACGGGCCACCATGTACACGTATGTAATGTAATAAATATAGGCACGCACGCACAACAAATGCTTGATTGTGACGAGGAGTATTAATCAAATTATGAAGCAACATTATATTGATAAAAACAAGTAGAGGTCTACCAATTACATGCACAAGATGTGTAAACCTTTAAAATGACCTTGCTGTTTAATGAGGGTCCCAAAGGGGTTTTGCGTGAAAACGTGATCGGGGTGTTTTTAAAAACGTGACACGTGAAACAAATAATATTTTTGCGTGATTGCGTGAAAATTATATCAGCGTGATCCGTGATTTTGGTCTTGGTAAAACGTGATCGCGTGATATGGTGACGCGAAACGTGAATTTTTAGTCCTTTTTATTGTCCCTCCTCCTCCCCCGAGCCTCCCCTGAGATGCCAGAATGCTGTTGTCAATTTGAAAGCCTCAGAATACATCTGACGGCTCAAGTTTGTGTGTGATTGTGTGTGGTTTTGTTTTGTTGTTGTAGCATTTAACGTGAAATGTGAAAGTTCTGCTATTTTCACGTGAAGACGTGATTCTTGTTTTTATTTTACGTGATCACGTGAGCACACACCCCCTTTGGGACCCCCTTTAATTGAATTGAATTGGAATTTATAGTCGCACCGACTATATATATATATATTCCAATTTAATTCAATTAAAATACGTAATTTAGATAATGTAAACTGTTTTACACTTAAATTGCCCAACCATTTGCATTTCACCAAAAGCCTTGAAATTAACGTAGTTATCGGAATTGGCAATTCAGTGCAATATTGCTCTCTAAATGTATTAAAACTTTCTTTTCAGGTAGAAGTTTGATCAGCAAATAGATTTATATCAGTGCACAAGTTCGTACATGTATCTGTTGATTATGTGCAGAATAGTACCAAAGATAACGAAAAGCAAGTGCAATCAGATTAATTGCATTTCCTATTGTATACCCGCGTGCCCGAACCCATCATTGTATGACTGTACGTTTATAATTTAATAAAAACGTAGAAAAGTTGTTTGATGTTTAGTTTTCAGGCAAGTATATGTGGTATTGTTACGCCGACGACTCACTACTACATATCTTTAGTACCGACATATTTTGCAAAGTGGATTTTTTTTTTTTAACTTTTAATTGAAACTGAAAAACAATGACCCACACCCCGTACATTTTTTTCTAATTTCTTCGCAGGTGAATATCATGAAGGTGAGAAAAAACGTATTCTATTTTTCAATGACATGCTAGATCATTATTAAATTGACTGTATGAGGCCTATTATGAAATATTAAGTGCATGTATACGTTTGAAGTTATTAAACTGAGAAGATGTGTTTGATATATCAAAGCAGTTATTGCAATCGACTTCCTGCACAATTATCACCTATTAATCCGTATTTTCTTCTAATTTCTTAGAGTAGAGACAATGATCACGAAGGTGAGAAAAAACACGTCTTTTTCAATGACATATTAGATTTTTTATTAAATTGCCTGTACGCAGCTTGTTATAAAATATTAAGTGTATGTTTGAAGTCATTAAACTGAGAAGATGTGTTTGCCATATCAAAGCATTTTTTTTAATCGACTTTCTGCACAAAATGTATCCCCCATTGTTATACCATGCAGCATCTTACGCGATTTACAAAAGTAATTAAATTGGTCTAAAGACATCGCCCTGGCGAATTCCTCTATTCACAAATGAAATCGTAGTTTTAGTGGGAGTGTGACTTTTTTTTTTTACAGTTGTGTCTACCTGCATCTATTGCTTTTTTTCTTATCGATGTTTAATAACGATCTTACACGAGTGCCTGATTAATACTGAATTTATCATTAAGTTATACCAAGCAACATCTTACGCGATTTACATATTCCAAAAGTAATTAAATAGGTCTAAAGACAGTTCTCTTCGCCCTGGCGAATTCCCTTATTCACAAATATAACGAAAGTAAAACTGAAATAAGCCTGAATATGTTTACATGTAACTTGCAGTTGAATATGTCTATACACTTTTGAAAATTTGCAGACCAACACATCATTTGGAGACACTTTCTCCTTGTTGCAGTACATAAATACAAGTGACTGATGACAGTGAAAACTTGATAAAAAAAGTGTTGATGTGGTAATGAAACATACATGTAACTGTGCAACTATATGTATTTGCTGATGTTCAATGTGTTTATGCGTATATATATGTGTGTGTACCTTTTCTACTTAATGTAATTAAATAGGACTAAAGACATCGCCCTGGCGAATTCCCTTATTACCAAATATAACGAAAGTAAAACTGATATAAGCCTGAATATTTTTACATGTAACTTGCAGTTAAATATGTCTAATACTATATACTTTTGAAAATGTGCAGACCAACACATCATTTGGAGACGCTTTCTCCTTGTTGCAGTACATAAATACAAGTGACTGATGACAGTGAAAACTTAATAAAAAAAAGTTTTGATGAGGTAATGAAACATACATGTAACTGTGCAACTATATCCATTTGCTGATGTTCGATGTGTTTATGCGTATATATATATGTGTGTGTACGTTTTCTACTTACATGTCAGCTGTTTATAAACATAAACAATATTTTCTTGTTAGAAGTTTTAAAATGGAATACTTCTCACTCTATAGTCATTACCAAACACAAATGCAAACAACTTTGCCGTTTATCAAGTTCGGTTGAAAATTATTATTTTTTAAGAACATGCTTATATATTTAAACATGAGGACTCTGTGTTTTTTTGTTTCTTATAAATTCACAATAGTTTAGTGTTTTTCTTATTAATTCACAATAGTTTAGTGTTTGTTAGCAGATGTTAATATGTAACTGAGTGATCACAAACCAAGAATGATGTAGGATGTTGTGATATATCGACTAGACTACACCATATGAATCAGAAGGAATGCTCCCAAAACTAGCTTCGAGTTTGGGATGGCAGTTGGGTGTGTGAGGTTTGGTGCACCCTAGAACCTGGTTTAAACCCCAGTCTTTTTCTGCCACTGACCGTTTGAAGACGACAGCCCTATTGTCAACCTTTTTTTGTGTGTTTTTGACGTCATATTCCTTATTAACATTTCCATTCATGTTTGTCGTTTTGCGTGCTTTAGAGTTAACTGTATTCTGGGATAGCTGCTTTTCCTGTCGACTTTTATACTTTCTTTAAGTGTTTCTACGACCAAACTTCTGGTTAACAATAATGGATGCCCTGGTTACTAGGTTAAAGGATAATTTTACATCATTTTTATAAATAGATAGCCTACTGCAGTGTTGCAGTGATGGTTTAAATATTTCATTATGTATTATTTTGGTGCGACGGATTGCGGCAGGTGCTGTTCATAAACATGATAAAAAAAAACATACCATACTTTTGAACATTTTCATGTCAAGGAAATTGTCAATGGACAGACTAAATTCATAATATGTTTTTTCCCCAAATAACTTGTAATTAAGGAATTATAAAGCCAGTATCAACTTTTTTTGTTGATCAACCCTCGTATTTGACAAAATCAGCAAATATTTTTATAATGTTGGTCTTAAAATCCACCTACCTAGGTTCATGTATGTACACGCACCTGATACCACAAAACATCTTTAGAAGACAATCAGGCACCAAATGAAATATGTATTACATACATGTATATACTGTACTTTACTCAGTATAGATATTACATTACATATTTTATTTATCCAAGAGAATACCACGATACGTCCCTAATTACTAGTGTAATGGAAGCGTCATCTAACCTGGTTACTGCGACATGTACATGTAGAGTACATGTTTACAATATCGTAACTCTGCTCAATACACATGCTCAATACACATGAAAACGCCTGAAATCAGAGTCCTGACCATGGCAACGCGCTTGACAACGTGTAAGACAATTCGTGCTAAGAAATAGAGTGTGTATTAAGTTTTGTGTTTGGAAGCTAGCATTGGTTGCCGTTACAGATTAAACATAAATATTTATTTCGTCCTCATGACAGTTGTGTTTAATTGCATTTGAGAGTACAAGCAGCACAAATGTCAACAAAAAGGTAACTTTATTACTTTCACGCAGTGTACATTTACAACAAACATAAAAATAAAATGCGTAGATCTATGCAGATGTACATGTACATTACCTGTACGAATGCCGTTCATCATTGTTTCAGACATAAACATTCAGTCCGATAAAAAGGTCATTAACCTGAATAATGACGACTCGGCGAAGCCGAGTTCGTCTACGCGGAGTATCTCGGCGAAGTTACGCTAGTCGTTCGTTCAAGTCCGCTAAAAAGGTCCTTTACCTGTATAATTGATGACTTGGCATTCGCCGAGTTCGTCTACGCGGAGTATCTCGGCGAAGTTACGCTAGTCGTTCGTCACGAAGCTGATTTCCACTCGGCGTAGTTTTATCGTCCAAACTCTGCGTAATTACGCGATTTCTGAATTCCTCACTCGGCGTGAAAGAGTAAAGTGTGTGCTTCGTGTGAGCTGTACTGTAAGAGGATGGTGCTTAGAAATGAGGGGGAATTGGAAAAGGGTTTTTGATAGTCAGTAAGGTTTGAGCTATGTAGAAGACGGTTTCGGAGTTAGGAAAGAAAGGTTTCAGTTATAGGAAAAAAAGGGTAGAACTTTGATTTAAAGTAAAGTTACAATGTGGACATATAATATTAAATTAGTGAATAGAAAATAAACAACATGTTAAATGAAAATAGTGACTTGTGTTTGCTTTTGGCTAATTCCCCATGGCCGAGCCAAGTGAGTGATTATGAAATATGATTAATATGAAGTATCAATATAATAAATAAAAGGGTCCCGGTCACATAACTTTGTAAAATGGATAAAACAAACCTCATAAAGTTATTAATGTATTACTAAAAACATCTAGACTGATATTAAAGATTGCGAATAATATATCTAAATCTTATTTGAGTTCAAAATATTTAATTTTCGGTTTGAACATTTTGTAAATAGAATACTAGAGAATATAGGTGAGTTAGATATGGACATCAGACAGTATGATTGATTGTATGTAAGTACTTTGGAAAGTGTTAGCATTTAGCTTTGTTTGATTGTTTGTGTGTTTTTCTTATTATCTTTTCTTTTTCCAAATAATTAATATCCTTTTTTGTTTGTCTATGTTTTCAGGTATCTACATATAAGTTATGATGTCATCTTTCCGTTTTTGTGCATGTTTTATGTTTCTTAATTATCATTATTATTATTTGTGAGTTTGAGTAATTTGAAATATAATGTATACTGAAAGGAAAAAGAAACGCAGGGTGCGTATTTCCGCTATATATTGCATATACTGCACACTTAATTCCATATATATTCCAAGGAAATCCCAAGATGTTTTATATAAAAAAAAAGTGCAGTTAGTTAGAGAAAGGACACAACTGTGATGTTGTAGGTGATGTTGTAGATGTTTTAATCACAGTACACGTTGTAACAAGAAATTCATAATTGCTGAAGTTCCTCTTTAAAAAATTGAGCCAGTTCAGTACTGTATTTAATGTTAAGTGATTGCAACATTCAACTAATCTCTATATAATATATAATACATCGGAACACATTTCATAATGTCTAAAATCTTTATTTCAGACCACACAATGGAGAACACAGGAATTCCCTTAGCTGCTCTTCAGTTTGTCAATGACCTTGACCTTCAAAAGCATCTGGTCACATGCTGCTACCAGTCCAGCAAGGAACAGTTCTTGGAGTTACTCTGGAACCAGTCTGCCACTATTGACTTGAATCAGGGCAGTATTACCAGAAACAAACTGAATTTTGATGTTCACAGTCATGTGTGCTATGGGATAGATGAGTTACAAGGCGATTCAGATGCAAGTTTAGTCAATCCATATATAAGGCAAAAAGCAAGCGATGCTAGACCACAAACAACTGATGCTAAACCACAAACACCTGATGCTGGAACACAAAAAACTGATGCTAGAACACAAACAACTGATGCTAAACCACAGACAACTGCTGCTGGAACACAAAAAACTGATGCTAAACCACAAAAAACTGATGCTAGAACACAAAAAAACTGATGCTTAAGTCCACAAATATTTAATTTTAGACCACAAACAGCAGATGTTAGACCACGAAAAACTGCAAATAACTGATGCTAGACCACAAATTACAGATGCTAGACCATGAACAGCAGGTGCTAGACCACAAACAGCAGATGCTAGACCATGAAAAGCTGTTGCTAAACCACAAATAACTGATGCCAGACCACAAATTACAGATGCTAGACCACAAAAAACAGGTGCTAGACCACAAACAACTGAAGCTAGATTGCAGATAACTTACTTATCACTATATAGACAACTAATTAAGCCCTCGTAAAAACCGAAAAAGATGTTGATATTCTTTCTGAGACATTAACAACACGAAAAATAAGAGCGATAGAAAACGACGTGTCCAGGAAGATAAAACTGAGGAACCGCCCAGCAAGATAGCTAGAATGACTAAATCTGGTGTCAGTGATTACAGTCACAGTCGGGCAAAATCCTGTCATGATAGTTGGGTGAAAGTAGGTTTCACAAACATCATAGAAAAACAGTTGAGTAATTCTCCAAGTTTTCTACCAAGCAAAGGAAACAACAACAGACAAAATATAACTGAAGCATATTCTACTACCGTAAATTCAAGCTTGTGTCCCTACTTGAAAAAGATAGAATATCGCAAGCATGCTTTTATACTGCTATTAAACAACTTCAATGAGTGTGCGTACAGCAGAAGTACTCAGGCATACCTGGTCGTGCAGGCTGACGATGAGTTCACACATACCAACTTCGTTCTTGCAAGCAACATGGACACTGATTATGTTTAGATCGTTCATAGTTTTGATGATCCGTGTATCAGATTCTAACAAAAAGGATGAAAGTGAGAGGAGTTAATTGTTAAAATACAAACATCAATACAAGATTGAACACATGAAGAAGGCTTTAGTTATGTTTCTGGTTAGGCCAAATAAAATTATACCTGTGTTTACTGTAACATTGCTGAAAAAAATAGGGTAGGTAGGTAGGCATTTTATTTTATTTTATTTTTTTATTTTATTTTTTTGGCGAAGTTACATTTAAGGTGGCGATGAGCTTTGATGAATGGGAAAATGTGGTATTTTAAAAACTACAATAGATAACAATATGAAATTGTGTATGTTTTATTGTTTCCCAAAAGGCCTGGTAACAACTGGCTCTTTTCCCAAGCACTTGCAATTATTACAAAGGGGTAAAACAGTTTTAAATGTTTTCCACAAGTCCGAAAGAGGGTCAGCTCCAACAGCAATGAGTACATGAGTCCAGCTCCATACAGTGTGACCTCCAGTGGGGCCTGACATGTTATGAGTGACTTGACTTCCATGCTCTTCCTGAAGACCGGTATATGACCATCAGGAAGGATGGGGGACCCACAGGTGTAGTCAAATTCTGCGGTTGACATACATGTAACCAAGAGCAGTTCTTGCCTCCCAGACAGCTGAAAAAATATTCAAAGTTATAATGTCAAATGTTAATTGACCATTTGAATAGTTTTGTAAAAGTGTTGACTTGCATGTATATTACTTGTCTAACATCAGAAAGTAATAAATATTTATAAATTTCTCATGTTAGTTATTATGAGCCTATATTGAGGTTGAGTTCAGAAAATTATTATGGAACGGCATACTTCTTCAAGAAGTTATAATGCAGTAGTAGTCGATGCCAATGCTTAGTGCTGAGAAGCAAGTAAACATATGCACATTAATATTACTGTTTTAGAAACAAACTTACGACAGGTGGCCTGGAACTCGGGTGATTTACCGACCTGTTTGTGGTACTTGTCAAACAATTCAACAATCGATTCTTTATGGAGAGTGCACGCCATAACATTAGCGCTTCCATGTGCTGACATTTTTGAAACTGTACAGCCAAAACAGCACTGGGAGATGCCATTTTGACTGTTTTAAACCAGTCCTGTGCATAGTATACTGTGAAATTCACACGCTTTCAAAACCGCACAGCGAAATTGAAAATTACACCGTGATATCATGAACATTATTATTTGTTCAAAATCTTTTTTTTTTTTTTTTTTCAGTAAAATAAAAAGGAGTCGGGGGTGTTTTCAGAGGGTCGGTCGGGTTACAGTAAACTCAGGTATAATTTTGTTTGGCCTTAGTGCATTCCGTTCATGAGAAGTCACCAAAACTGATTCCATGGGACATACCATATATGAACACTCGCGGAAAACTGACTCCATAGGACATACCATATATGAACACTCGCTGAAAACTGACTCCATGGGACATGACCATATATGAACACTCGCGGAAACTGACTCCATGGGACATACCATATATGAACACTCGGAGAAACTGATTCCATGGGACATACCATATATGAACATTCGCGGAAGCGTGACTCCATGGGACATACCATATTATGAAAACTTGTGGAAATTGATTCCATGGGACATACCATATATGAACACTCGGAGAAAGTGATTCCATAGGACATACCATATATGAACACTCAGAGAAAGTGATTCCATGGGACATACCATATATGAACACTCACAGAAGCGTGACTCCATGGGACATACCATATTATGAACACTTGCGAAAATTGATTCCATGGGACATACCATATATGAACACTCGGAGAAAGTGATTCCATGGGACATACCATATATGAACACTCGTGGAAGCATGACTCAATGGGACATACCATATTATGAACACTCGAGGAAACGGACTCCATGGGACATACCATTTATGAACACTGATATGAACACTCAAGGACAATTAATGTATGAGACATACGATTCATGTCACGGAAATGCGCAAACTTTCTATATGTGAGAGGTACCATTCATGAACAGTCACGGAAATGCGCACACTTTTTATATGTGAGACATACCATTCATGAACAGTTGCAGAAATGCGCAAACTTTCTATATGTGATACTATTCATGAACAGTCACGGAAATGCGCAAACTATATGTGAAACATACCATTCATGAACAGTCACAGAAACTAAGTGCATATTTGAACTATCGGGAAAACTCGCTGAATGAAACATATGATCCATAACACTCCTGGAAACTGACTCCATGGGACATACCAATCATGAACACTCCTGGAAACTGACTCCATGGGACATACCAATCATGAACACTCACGGAAACTGACTCCATGGGACATACCAATCATGAACACTCCTGGAAACTGACTCCATGGGACATACCAATCATGAACACTCCTGGAAACTGACTCCATGGGACTTACCAATCATGAACACTCTTGGAAACGTGAGTACTGCACTCTGCTTTTGATCAGCTGCACTCTTTTTTTAAAACAAGCCACATACAAGCCTGCTTTTATTTTTACTCTGTAACCAAACAAAAATAAATCGACATTAGGCCACCATTAAAAAATTGTTTTTTGCAGTTTCCGACCCATGGCTTTTATGGGTGGGTCGGTAGGTAGATATATATATTTCTTTTAACACATTCTTATTATTAACGCATGCCCATCAACGGCATGCACATATCGTGTGCTTCACTAGTATTATCCATAGTTCTTTTTTTTTAAAAAGTGTTTAGTTAAATATTAACAGAACATACAAATCATTGATCAAATTTTCATAAATGGATACATGAAATATATAGACTTAGTTACTATTAAACAGTGCTCGATGCTAACTTTTCCGAAGTAATGTTTCAAATGATAAAATCTTTTGTTTGGTACAAGACACGAACATCAAATCCAGTGCATACAATGTACACTATTTTTATATTTCATCTAAAACATATAAATTGAATATTCGTACATCATCATTAGAAATATTTGAGAAATATGATCAAATTTTCACTTGCCCGGGGCAAGTAGAAATTTAGTTCGGGCAAGTGGATTAGACAATGACTTGCCCGAAAATAACATTATTAATTTGTAGAGATAATATACAGTACAATTTACCCGAAATATTGTTCCGTCGCATAAAATTTCCAAGTTCTGTCAAGTAGAAAAAAAGTTAATGTCAAGCCCTGTTAAAGTATAAACATTGAACTCTGTGTCAATTTCACTTCTCAGTTTACGTCACTGCAAAGAACAATATTCTCTTCATGTGTCCTTTTTGCAGACACCATCCTCACATTTTTCTCACTCACAAGGTCAGTCATGTAGACGCTTTCAATTTACTATAGCAGCAGAGATCATTGTCGAGCATCCAATATATCAGAGCATTATGAAACTTCCCAAAATAATTGAAACAACCAACAATATTTGTGATGAACACATTGGGGGGAAAAAAATTGAACAAGAAAATTTGAGAAAAAAAAATGAAAAAAATTGTTTGGGTCAGTGGATTTGCCGTGGGTCGGTCGCAAACTGCAAACAACCAATCTTTTAATTTAGGCCTTACTCCAAAATTTCCAAAGAAAAGTTTCTGATCTTTATACTTAGCAGACATTTAATGTTGTGCGTCATTAAGTGACTGGCCTTTTTGCATGGAGCAGCTTGCTGTTCTGTTCATTGATTTTCTTTCTCTTTCATATCATCAAATTATACTTCAGTTAAAAATTCATTCGCAACATCTCGATCATTTTTTTTGAATGATTTGATTGGTCAGTTGTTTTTCTGTGCTTAACAGAGATAACTCGATCTTTAATGTGTGAAGTAAATACTTCTTAGGGAAAACAGTAAATTGTGCCAGCCGCATATAAAAAACTTTCTCAATAAAAAAAACTAATGAAAAAAGCCAGTCAAATACTTGTATTGTAAAATTTGCATCGCTTAAGTTTTGAGAAAATACCAAAATTTAATATATCAGTATTGCTGTTCTTCCCTTTAAATTTTGTGTTGCAAACGTACGATGTGTGTGTGATGTGTGTGTGAGACTATAAACTGCTGTAAATAATGTCATTTTTATTAAAACCAGGTTGACTATTCAGAATGTTCACATTTCAATTTATCCTGTTATTAACCTGTGTTTGAATGATTTTATCTTTTGCCATATGTTTTCAAACAAAATATAGCATTTTACATAGGAGCTGTTTCTTTGTGGCATTCATGAACACGTGAAGACACATTTCCTTGACATTGTCTCAGTATCTCAGCACTAACATACATTTAAGAACATTGCAGTTTTATATGATGCAGTTAGTTCCTTAATATTATTTTAAATAATAAAAAATATCACGTTTAATGATGATGGCCTTCGATCATGTAACACATACTTCTCAAATCTTTAAAGCCTCACATAATTATAAAATGCTTATAAATTATACAACTAAAACTGATTAGCAGAGGTTTCCTTACCAAATATTTTCATAATAATTTAACGAAACACGAGACCCACATAGAAAGTGCACATGCACCTTTTGTTAAACTAAACCTACTTTACATATCTAGTTCTGTCTGAACATACTTTACATATCTAGTTCTATCTAAACATACTTTACATATCTAGTTCTATCTAAACATACTTTACATAATCTAGTTCTATCTAAACATACTTTACATAATCTAGTTCTGTCTGCACATAATTTACATAATCTAGTTCTGTATGGACATACTTTACATAATCTAGTTCTATCTAAACATACTTTACATATCTAGTTCTATCTAAACATACTTTACATAATCTAGTTCGATCTAAACATACTTTACATAATCTAGTTCTGTCTGCACATAATTTACATAATCTAGTTCTGTATGAACATACTTTACATAATCTAGTTCTATCTAAACATACTTTACATATCTAGTTCTGTCTGAACATACTTTACATATCTAGTTCTATCTAAACATAGTTTACATAATCTAGTTCTATCTGAACATACTTTACATATCTAGTTCTATCTAAACATACTTTACATATCTAGTTCTATCTAAACATACTTTACATAATCTAGTTCTATCTAAACATACTTTACATAATCTAGTTCTGTCTGCACATAATTTACATAATCTAGTTCTGTATGAACATACTTTACATAATCTAGTTCTATCTAAACATACTTTACATATCTAGTTCTGTCTGAACATACTTTACATAATCTAGTTCTGTCTGCACATAATTTACATAATCTAGTTCTGTATGAACATACTTTACATAATCTAGTTCTATCTGAACATACATTACATAATCTAGTTCTGTCTGAACATACTTTACATATCTAGTTCTATCTAAACATACTTTACATAATCTAGTTCTGTCTGCACATAATTTACATAATCTAGTTCTGTCTGCACATAATTTACATAATCTAGTTCTGTATGAACATACTTTACATATCTAGTTCTATCTAAACATACTTTACATAATCTAGTTCTGTCTGCACATAATTTACATAATCTAGTTCTGTATGAACATACTTTACATATCTAGTTGTATCTAAACATACTTGACATAATCTAGTTCTATCTGAACATACATTACATAATCTAGTTCTGTCTGAACATACTTTACATATCTAGTTCTATCTAAACATAGTTTACATAATCTAGTTCTATCTAAACATACTTTACATAATCTAGTTCTGTCTGCACATAATTTACATAATCTAGTTCTGTATGAACATACTTTACATAATCTAGTTCTATCTAAACATACTTTACATATCTAGTTCTGTCTGAACATACTTTACATAATCTAGTTCTGTCTGAACATACTTTACATATCTAGTTGTTTCTAAACATACTTTACATAATCTAGTTCTGTCTGAACATACTTTACATAATCTAGTTCTATCTAAGCATACTTTACATAATCTAGTTCTGTCTGAACATACGTTACATATCTAGTTCTGTCTAAACATACGTTACATATCTAGTTCTATCTAAACATACTTTACATATCTAGTTCTGTCTAAACATACTTTACATAAACTAGTTCTGTCTGAACATACTTTACATATCTAGTTCTATCTAAACATACTTTACATAATCTAGTTCTATCTAAACATACTTTACATAATCTAGTTCTGTCTGAACATACTTTACATAATCTAGTTCTATCTAAACATACTTTACATAATCTAGTTCTGTCTGAACATACGTTACATATCTAGTTCTGTCTAAACATACGTTACATATCTAGTTCTATCTAAACATACTTTACATATCTAGTTCTGTCTGAACATACTTTACATAATCTAGTTCTGTCTGAACATACTTTACATATCTAGTTCTATCTAAACATACTTTACATAATCTAGTTCTATCTAAACATACTTTACATAATCTAGTTCTGTCTGAACATACTTTACATAATCTAGTTCTGTCTGCACATAATTTACATAATCTAGTTCTGTATGAACATACTTTACATAATCTAGTTCTATCTAAACATACTTTACATATCTAGTTCTGTCTGAACATACTTTACATAATCTAGTTCTGTCTGAACATACTTTACATATCTAGTTGTTTCTAAACATACTTTACATATCTAGTTCTATCTAAACATACTTTACATAATCTAGTTCTATCTAAACATACTTTACATAATCTAGTTCTGTCTGAACATACTTTACATATCTAGTTCTATCTAAACATACTTTACATAATCTAGTTCTATCTAAACATACTTTACATAATCTAGTTCTGTCTGAACATACTTTACATAATCTAGTTCTATCTAAACATACTTTACATAATCTAGTTCTGTCTGAACATACGTTACATATCTAGTTCTGTTTAAACATACGTTACATATCTAGTTCTATCTAAACATACTTTACATATCTAGTTCTGTCTAAACATACGTTACATAATCTAGTTCTGTCTGAACATACTTTACATATCTAGTTCTATCTAAACATACTTTACATAATCTAGTTCTATCTAAACATACTTTACATAATCTAGTTCTGTCTGAACATACTTTACATAATCTAGTTCTATCTAAACATACTTTACATAATCTAGTTCTGTCTGAACATACGTTACATATCTAGTTCTGTCTAAACATACGTTACATATCTAGTTCTGTCTAAACATACGTTACATATCTAGTTCTATCTAAACATACTTTACATATCTAGTTCTGTCTAAACATACTTTACATATCTAGTTCTGTTTTAACATACTTTACATATCTAGTTCTGTCTGAACATACTTTACATAATCTAGTTCTGTTTAAACATACTTTACATATCTAGTTCTGTCTGAACATACTTTACTTATCTAGTTCTGTCTGGACATACGTTACATATCTAGTTCTGTCTGAACATACGTTACATATCTACTTCTGTCTGAACATACTTTACATATCTAGTTCTGTCTAAACATACTTTACATATCTAGTTCTGTCTAAACATACTTTACATATCTAGTTCTGTTTTAACATACTTTACATATCTAGTTCTGTCTGAACATACTTTACATAATCTAGTTCTGTTTAAACATACTTTACATATCTAGTTCTGTCTGAACATACTTTACATATCTAGTTCTATCTAAACATACTTTACATAATCTAGTTCTATCTAAACATACTTTACATATCTAGTTCTGTCTGAACATACTTTACATATCTAGTTCTATCTAAACATACTTTACATAATCTAGTTCTATCTAAACATACTTTACATAATCTAGTTCTGTCTGAACATACTTTACATAATCTAGTTCTATCTAAACATACTTTACATAATCTAGTTCTGTCTGAACATACGTTACATATCTAGTTCTTTCTAAACATACGTTACATATCTAGTTCTATCTAAACATACTTTACATATCTAGTTCTGTCTAAACATACTTTACATATCTAGTTCTGTTTTAACATACTTTACATATCTAGTTCTGTCTGAACATACTTTACATAATCTAGTTCTGTTTAAACATACTTTACATATCTAGTTCTGTCTGAACATACTTTACATATCTAGTTCTGTCTGAACATACTTTACATATCTAGTTCTGTCTGAACAAACGTTACATATCTAGTTCTGTCTAAACATACTTTACATATCTAGTTCTGTCTGAACATACTTTACATAATCTAGTTCTGTCTGAACATACTTTACATATCTAGTTCTGTCTAAACATACTTGACATATCTAGTTCTGTCTGAACATACTTTACATATCTAGTTCTGTCTAAACATACTTTACATATCTAGTTCTGTCTGAACATACTTTACATATCTAGTTCTGTTTAAACATACTTTACATATCTAGTTCTGTCTGAACATACTTTACATATCTAGTTCTGTCTGAATATACTTTACATATCTAGTTCTGTCTAAACATACTTTACATATCTAGTTCTGTCTGAACATACTTTACATATCTAGTTCTGTTTAAACATACTTTACATATCTAGTTCTGTCTGAACATACTTTACATATCTAGTTCTATCTGAATATACTTTACATATCTAGTTCTGTCTAAACATACTTTACATAATCTAGTTCTACCTAAACATACTTTACATATCTAGTTCTGCACACTGCCAAAAAAAAAATCTTAGTTCTAGAAAAAAAAACTTATATTGAGAAAATTTATCTTGTTTTGAGACAGTTTTTCTTGGGAGTATACTTAGAAATTATTTCTTGTTTCTGCCACCATTAGGAATCTTGAAATAAGAAATAGTTTTCCTATAACAAGAAAAAAAATATTCTTGTTTCATTCACACGTGGTTCTCATTTCAAGAATTAATTTTCTCGAAATAAGAAACAAAATCTTAATTTAAGATCTTACACTTTCTTATATTTTTCTTAAATTAAGAACTTATCTTAATCTAAGAAACCCTATTTTCTTATAACTTTCTAGTCACTTTTCTTAAATTAAGAACTCAATCTTAATTTAAGAAACCAATTTTCTTATAACAAGAAAAAGGGAGTATAGCTAGAAATATTTTCTTATAGGAAAATACCAAGAAAGTATACTATCTGGAAACAAGAAAAAACAAGAAAATTAACAGGAAACACGTATCTTATTCCGAGTAGACAGAATCTTGATGAATTCTACAATTTCTCAAATCAAGAAAGTCTACGAATTCTACAATTTCTCAAATCAAGAAAGGTTATTTTATGCAGCAATGTAGTGTTGTGAATTTTCTGCACAAGAGTCTTTAACATTGCATAAATAGTGAAATTGTCATATCTGCATCACAGCACGAATGTAATAAATGACGAATGTAATAAATGACGTATGCTATATTTTTGTCTTTTTTGTGTGTGTAGCTCACTGTATTAATAGTAAACTTGTAGGACTTTAAACAAAGGCAAAATTATCCAAACAATGCATAAAATATATGTATTTTAATCCAGCCTTTTTGGCAAGTGTGTTTTTTACATATCACATGTATATGTAGTCGGAGTCTTCTCTGACGTTTATAAAGCCTTTTTAATATTTTTTATGGTACGGCTTTACTAACGTCGGAGAGAAAGGCCAGTCCAAAAGGCGGAATTTGCCGCGACCAGCTCAGATCGGCTCTTCTAGCCACTGCGTTGATGTAATTACCCCCGCGAAAATTTCAAGAACTGTTCAGGAATAGTTCTTGAATTGTTCTTGAACATCTACTCAAGAACTGCTCAAGAATCACTCTTAAACATTCTTGTCCAAAATGTTAAATGACCCAAAATTCTTTAACTTTCTGTTCAATAACTGTTCAAGAACTTTGTTGTTCAAAACCTGTTCTAACAAGTTCTTGAACTTATAAGTTCTGGAACATTTCCTGAACAAAAAGTTCAAGAATTTTGAGGCATTTAACGTTTTGGACAAGAACTGTTCAAGAACTGATAAGAACAATTCTTAAGCAGTTCTTGAACTGTTCCCCATAAATACGAAGCTCTCAGACGTAAGAATGCTGTCATCGGCAGAGGAAATATTTCTACCAGTTACAATTTGACAAGTAAACAATCACTAAAACAAAAGGTGCATATTCAACCCACCCACATTTTTGGGCGATATTTCCAGTGGTATGGGTGGGATCCCTACTGGAAAATATGTGGGATCCCAGCGAGATTATTGAGCCATATTCCCACTGGCAATATCTCCCAATAATCTCGCTGGGATCCCGCCAAAAATCTCAAGTGTGATCCCACCATAAAATCTCAGTTGGATTCCAGTGACATCCCAGTCAGAACATGGAAATTAGGTAGAGCTCACGCGAGTGAGATGAGCAAATGTTAGCAAGGTGAGCATGTGAGAACTACCAGGGTTAATGATGTGACCAAAGTGAGCGACATAAGCCCTCAGGTGTGCTTTTACTCTCTGAAATGCATACAAAATGGCTGGTGAGCTTGCCATTAACACAAATGCGCCGTGACAAAATAACCGCAAGTGATACATGGAGAATAGATGACAGACAACGCCCTATCACACAAGCTCAATATAATTATATAGCTTACTTAATGAGGTAAAAAGTATTTAATGATCTCATACTGTTTGACGGTCCGTCATTACCAATTGGTCATGCAGACAATAGTTTCAAGATCACCAACATCTTGGGTTCAAATCCCAGCTGGGGCTGATACACGGTTCCTAAGCGAATGGATTAGACTCTACAATATTAAAAAAAATCTGAGATCTTCGGCACCACAATTAAAACTGACACAGTGTTTCAAATCAACAAATCTTAACATTGAACAAGGTCACTTACTTGTTTCCTATATGTCAGGCCAAATAAAATAATGTGTGGTTCCGTTTACCCGACTGACCCTATATTTTTGGGCTTTTTTCACCAACCCTATTTTTTTTTGTATTTTTTCGACAAAAAGCAAGAAAGTATATGAGGCGTATCTTCGTCATTCCGAAAGTGGCACTTCCGGTATTAAAAGCTAGATGGCAGCCTCCTCAATTTTAATCTTGGACTTAGAAATCTGTATCGAAAATAATTACAGCATTTGGCAATTAGGTTTATTTATGAACACTAGCTAACATGATGGAGGAATTTACAAGGTAACATGAAGCAAGACCAACTTCCAGTCTAGGCTTTTCTACCGGTTCGAAAAAAAGTTTTCTCAAATGTAACGGGAACCACACATATTGTTTATTTTGCCTTATGTACGCAATGAATTACATGCGAAAGTGCATACTACTGGACTTTTACATTGGGACTATAAAAATTAATTTTTACACAGGTATGTGTACTACTGAAAGACAAGATAGTAACATTTAAACATTTATAATTAATAATGTACATACATAATGATATGTATCTTAAAATTATTTCAATTCAATTAGGCACATCGTGCATCCGAGTAAGGCATATATAAATACTGTTTTTTTGATTATCAGTTCAGTCAAGACCATTCATTATGATTCTTGAGGCATTGTTCATGGTGGTGCACGGTATTACCAATATGCCGGTATATTATGATAGAGTCTCAAAATAATATGTATCTCGATACGCTCTTAGCATACCGATAGTCTGAAAATATCTGTCAGGTCGAGTTGTTTACTTCTCCATTGAGTACTCAATGGTTTCTCGCTCAATTGCGAGCCGTGGCGTGACATTGTCAGTGGTATAGACCAGGACCCAGCTCAGTCAGCCAGTACACAGGCAATTTCTGGAATGTGTTTCGATTTATTTTTTTTAGACTTGATTCAGAACGAGGCTCCCATGTGTTTTTCCATCGCTGGTTCTCGATTACGCAGGCTAAGCGATATAAACTGGGTAACCAATCAAACCGGCGTTTACCAGCGTTCTAAAAAATAAACAGTGTCGGAGTTTCATGACCCCTACTTCGAGATTGTAACAATCCGAAGGGAAGTCCAATGTGTGGAAACATTTTGGGCTTCAGAAACGTGTAGCCAACAAGACACTTGTGGACAATGTAGCTGTGTGCCGACAGTGTAATATGTGTTCATGAATGAAGGATACAACTCATGATATCTCTTTCTTGTTTATATCATTAGGCTTTGGCTGGTCTGATTCTTTGTACTTCCCACAATATATTGCGATACAGTTCAGCCGTATCGCGATACAAACATTCTGGCGATACCCATTCCTAATTGTTCATGTAGACTGTAGTCATCAGTCTTTTTTATAAAGGTGCTTCTACAACCTTACTAAATTCTGATACAATGTAAAAGCAGTTCCATGGCCATACAGACAATCTTCCTTGGTGACCATTTTGGTAAGGCCAGTTTTTTTCATTCCGATGAACTTTTGATCCATGCACGGTGAAAGCTTATCCCTCCTCATCCATACGTACATCATTTTTGACCTCTCCAAGAAACCGAAATCTGAAATTAGTTTTTCATAACACATTAAAATATATCAGGTGTCTAATCGGCTGCCTTAAATAGTGTTTTGTTTTAATTAAATCTTTAATAAAGTTTTTTTCCGAGATTACCAGCTCGAGGTCTATTATCACACCCTTTTGTGTGCGACTGCTGCATGTGTCTACAATGAAATGATACCATAGGGTGAGTGTTCAGGGCCATTTAGCCATCATGTTTTACATGTATGTGCTTTCCCCCTTTAAAGTTACAGTTAACAACAACAAATACTGTTTTTGAAGCTGCAGTGTTTTTGTTTGAACTATATATAAATAATCTTGAGTTAATTAGTACAAACTTCAGCACATTGATTTTTCAAACAGCAAACTTTTTTTTTTGTTAACAATACCAATTATTTAATAAAAAACAGTTACTATACCTTCATACTTTTGTCAGGTAGAAAGTACAAAGACTCATGGAGTATTCTCGTCCATGGCATTATCTTTCTGCCTCTTCAATTTGGCAGCAGCAACTTGATTAGCTTTTCCAGCCTATAGAAATATAAATGTAACCAAAATAAGAAATGTAGACATTAACTTTTTGGAAGACTGGGTTGAACGTCATCAGTATATATAATTATATATGCATACTCAACCGAAGGGGAGGGGGATGGATGGTTGTAGTGGGTGGGGTGGGTGGGGTGGGCAACAGCAACATAGCTATTAATCCGAGCCTTCTCTGACTTTACCAGCCGTTTTTACGGTTTTCGATTTTTCATTTGGCTGTGTACGGTCAGAATGGTTCATATAGTAAAAACACGGGGATGATCCATGAGGGAGAAGAGCTATTCGCTTGGTTTGAAGTAAATATATCTAAGAAAGTATGCATTGAATTAACATTTCAAGCATCTAAAGTGATTATCAATATATTTATTTACCTATCGGAACCGAAATATGTTGTATTAATCGTTTTAAAGTTGTAACGGTCAACCCTTTTCAGACGACGTTAAAAAATATTAAATTCCCTACATTTGTTATTATTCAGGTCAAGAGTCCCATGATCTTGACGGGTGCAGTGATAAATTAAGACAGTTTCAAAATTGTGACCAACTCTTCCTTTTGACTAGCAATTCTCTGAACGACATCCAATTGTTTATCTTTAAATTTTAAATCCTAATCATACTCGGAGAACAGTGTGTTCCACTCATTAAATTCCTCTGTGTGGTCTGTTGATACACGTGGTTGATAGTGGAACTATTTGACGAGGGGACGGTAAATGCCTTTACCTCGCTCGAGAATATCACGGGACTTTAATTAATATGCAAGATGACAATTCATAATTTTGATAGAGCATCATCAAAAAAACTGACCAATCAGTGACCAGAAATAAGACATAACCAATACATTCTGGTAGGTGATAAACTCGGTCTTTATCCTTGATATTCAACCAAGTTTACTGTTAAAATTAAGGTATCTACAGTGTGATTTTTTTAAAACCCTGCCTATTTCATGCACATTCATGCAAAATGATTCAATATATGTATATTTTAAAATCAAAATCTTGAAAATTATCATCTTTTTACTCTGCCAAAGATTTTTATTTTACTATAGAACCTAAGGATAAAAACCGAGTAATACAAATGTTATCACCTACTGAAAATAAAATAAAATCTCAACATCTCTGGAATGCAAAATTATGAATATGGCGGATATAGTAAATAAAAGTGTGCTTTATAAATGATTTATTTTGTCACTACAATCAATAAAGGAGTAGTTTTATCATTGCAACTTGGTAAAATAAACATTAATTGATCGATTTGTTAGTCTAAATTATCGTAATAAATCGACCGGACGCCACAAACATCATTGAAATTGCATGACTGTTTGTTTTTAGTAATCCCCCTGTTTCCTCTGACCCTAAAAAGCCACACAAAAAAATGGCTTTTTAGAACTAAGAAGGCTCAGATTACATAGCTATAAGTGTAGAATTGATATTGCAAAATTGAAATCCTTTTCTTGAATATCCTGATTAAAACATGACTATATGGATAGCCCAGTTCTTTGTTTACAAAATGAAAATATCTCGTTCAGAATACGTTTTGTTTGGAATTTGACCGGAAACGGCCGTCTGTTTTTCAAAGCAACTCAAGTCGCCGTTCTAAAACCTCTTGATGGTATGCTTATAAACCAAACAGTCTACACAAATTGTTTAAATCATAAACGTATGCATGTATTTAATTGTAATTATCTGTTTTCTAACGCCTAAATGTCTGCATATATGATAGCCGTACATTCGCGAAAACTGATGACATAGTTTCAGCATACGATTTTCTCCAATCTAAAAAGTTTTAAGAAACTAATGAGTTCCTGTTTTGTGAAAGAATATATATCTATAATTGTTTATACGCATGAAATATGTTACGTGTACGCTTGAAAATACTTACGTTGTTTATAACTTCTGCTTGATGAAAACGCGGGCATCCAAACTGTGACGTCACGTAATTTTGGGTGATACTATTCCCTGGTCGATTTCCCGGTTACTTCCCGGTAACTTCCCGGTTAAAACACGATTAAAAGGGGAGGTCAAGTGTGATATGTGTGTTGATGTTTCTGATTATTTAATGATCTATATGACTTATTATGTCTCCCCCACATATTGGTTTTAGCTTGGATGTCTGTCTGGCTGTCAGCTTGGATGTCTGTCTGTCTGTCTGTCTGTCTGTGTCTGTCTGTCTGTCACAAGTCGTGTCCTCTCCATATCTCTTGAGCCGCTTGATGGACCCCAGGGATGTATCTTGTTTGTCTGGAGATTTATACATGTGCATGCCCTGTAACCATTTTTACATAAGGCCATCCTTAAAAATATATTTGTTTGCTGTTTCCCGACCCAGGATTTTATAAGTAGGTAGGTAGGTAGGTAGGTGATTTTTTTTTGGCCAAAGACAGTAAAAAAACGTAAGAAATTAAAGAAAAATATTCTAAAAACAGTAAAAAAAAATTTGTTAAAGAATTGCTGCAAAAAGTTTTGGGTAGGGCCCTTTTTGGTGGGTAGGTAGGGAAACAGCAAACCAACATTTTTTTATGGTCGGCCTAAGTATATATATATATATATAGCCATGAGTGCATTTCAGTTTCAAACATGCGGTTCTCTTCATAGTCTCAAGAGTTCACAAGTATGAAGATAAGATTGTCATTTAATTGGAAAGCACAGCATGCACAAAGTTTGTAGTATTATATATGGTGCACATTATGATTATGGAATGATTCATGATGCACTCCCTAGGAATCTTTATGTGAGGGGCTTGCGGAACGTCGGTGGTTCTACCCAAGTGCCCGCCCGTGCACTAAAATTGCCCTGAGGGGCACCTGGGGTCTTCCTCCACCAATGGAAGCTGAAAAGTCGCCATATGACCTTAGCTGTTAGTGCGACTATAAAATCCAATTCAATTAAATCATGATGCACTGATATGTCATGACTTTCTTAAACTGAGATATTTTTTTCATGCACGGTTTTTCACTTTCTGAAAATGAGATATAAGAAACATAATCTTACAGCTAGATATTGATTTTCTTAAAAGTAAGATTTTTTATCTTCAGAAACAACAAAAACAAAAAAATAATCTTATAAAACTTATATTAAGAATAACTTTCTTGAATTAAGATAAATATTCTCATTAGTCCTTGGTGCCATCCCAAACAAGATCGCGCAAGAAAATGTTTTTGCATTTATTCTTAATTCAAGAAAATATATCTCATATTAAGAATAATTAATTTATAAGAATTTTTTTTTTAGCAGTGTGTCTGAACATACTTTACATATCCAGTTCTGTCTGAACATACTTTACATATCTAGTTCTGTCTGAACATACTTTACATATCTAGTTCTATCTAAACATACTTTACATATCTACTTCTGTCTGAACATACTTTACATAATCTAGTTCTGTCTGAACATACTTTACATATCTAGTTCTGTCTGAACATACTTTACATAATCTAGTTCTGTTTAAACATACTTTACATATCTAGTTCTGTCTGAACATACTTTACATATCTAGTTCTGTCTGAACATACTTTACATATCTAGTTCTGTCTAAACATACTTTACATATCCAGTTCTGTCTAAACATACTTTACATATCTAGTTCTGTCTAAACATACTTTACATAATCTAGTTCTGTCTGAACACACTTTACATAATCTAGTTCTGTCTAAACATACTTTACATATCTAGTTCTGTCTGAACATACTTTACATATCTAGTTCTGTCTGAACATACTTTACATATCTAGTTCTGTCTAAACATACTTTACATAATCTAGTTCTGTCTGAACATACTTTACATATCTAGTTCTATCTAAACATACTTTACATAATCTAGTTCTGTCTGAACATACTTTACATATCTAGTTCTGTCTAAACATACTTTACATATCTAGTTCTGTCTGAACATACTTTACATATCTAGTTCTATCTAAACATACTTTACATAATCTAGTTCTATCTAAACATACTTTACGTAATCTAGTTCTGTCTGAACATACTTTACATATCTAGTTCTATCTAATCATACTTTACATATCAAGTTCTGTCTAAACATGCTTTACATAATCTAGTTCTGTCTGAACATACTTTACATATCTAGTTCTGTCTAAACATACTTTACATATCTAGTTCTGTCTGAACATACTTTACATATCTAGTTCTATCTAAACATACTTTACATAATCTAGTTCTATCTAAACATACTTTACGTAATCTAGTTCTGTCTGAACATACTTTACATATCTAGTTCTATCTAATCATACTTTACATATCAAGTTCTGTCTAAACATGCTTTACATAATCTAGTTCTGTCTGAACATACTTTACATATCTAGTTCTGTCTAAACATACTTTACATATCTAGTTCTGTCTGAACATACTTTACATATCTAGTTCTATCTAAACATACTTTACATATCTAGTTCTGTGTGAACATACTTTACATAATCTAGTTCTATCTAAACATACTTTACATAATCTAGTTCTGTCTGAACATACTTTACATATCTAGTTCTGTCTAAACATACTTTACATATCTAGTTCTGTCTAAACATACTTTACATAATCTAGTTCTGTCTGAACATACTTTACATATCTAGTTCTATCTAAACATACTTTACATATCTAGTTCTGTCTGAACATACTTTACATAATCTAGTTCTATCTAAACATACTTTACATAATCTAGTTCTGTCTGAACATACTTTACATAATCTAGTTCTGTCTGAACATACTTTACATAATCTAGTTCTGTCTGAACATACTTTACATAATCTAGTTCTATCTAAACATACTTTACATAATCTAGTTCTGTCTGAACATACTTTACATATCTAGTTCTATCTAAACATACTTTACATATCTAGTTCTATCTAAACATACTTTACATATCTAGTTCTGTCTGAACATACTTTACATATCTAGATCTGTCTAAACATACTTTACATATCTAGTTCTATCTAAACATACTTTACATAGCTAGTTCTATCTAAACATACTTTACATATCTAGTTCTATCTAAACATACTTTACATAATCTAGTTCTATCTAAACATACTTTACACATACTTTACATATCTAGTTCTATCTAAACATACTTTACATAATCTAGTTCTATCTAAACATACTTTACATATCTAGTTCTGTCTGAACATACTTTACATATCTAGTTCTATCTAATCATACTTTACATATCAAGTTCTGTCTAAACATACTTTACATATCTAGTTCTGTCTGAACATACTTAACATATCTAGTTCTGTCTGAACATACTTTACATAATCTAGTTCTGTCTGAACATACTTTACATAATCTAGTTCTATCTAAACATACTTTACATAATCTAGTTCTGTCTGAACATACTTTACATATCTAGTTCTATCTAAACATACTTTACATATCTAGTTCTATCTAAACATACTTTACATATCTAGTTCTGTCTGAACATACTTTACATATCTAGATCTGTCTAAACATACTTTACATATCTAGTTCTATCTAAACATACTTTACATAGCTAGTTCTATCTAAACATACTTTACATATCTAGTTCTATCTAAACATACTTTACATAATCTAGTTCTATCTAAACATACTTTACACATACTTTACATATCTAGTTCTATCTAAACATACTTTACATAATCTAGTTCTATCTAAACATACTTTACATATCTAGTTCTGTCTGAACATACTTTACATATCTAGTTCTATCTAATCATACTTTACATATCAAGTTCTGTCTAAACATACTTTACATATCTAGTTCTGTCTGAACATACTTAACATATCTAGTTCTGTCTAAACATACTTTACATATCTAGTTCTGTGTGAACATACTTTACATAATCTAGTTCTATCTAAACATACTTTACATAATCTAGTTCTGTCTAAACATACTTTACATATCTAGTTCTGTCTAAACATACTTTACGTAATCTAGTTCTGTCTGAACATACTTTACATATCTAGTTCTATCTAATCATACTTTACATATCAAGTTCTGTCTAAACATACTTTACATATCTAGTTCTGTCTGAACATACTTAACATATCTAGTTCTGTCTAAACATACTTTACATATCTAGTTCTGTCTGAACATACTTTACATATCTAGTTCTATCTAAACATACTTTACATATCTAGTTCTGTGTGAACATACTTTACATAATCTAGTTCTATCTAAACATACTTTACATAATCTAGTTCTGTCTGAACATACTTTACATATCTAGTTCTGTCTAAACATACTTTACATATCTAGTTCTGTCTAAACATACTTTACATAATCTAGTTCTGTCTGAACATACTTTACATATCTAGTTCTATCTAAACATACTTTACATATCTAGTTCTGTCTGAACATACTTTACATAATCTAGTTCTATCTAAACATACTTTACATAATCTAGTTCTGTCTGAACATACTTTACATAATCTAGTTCTGTCTGAACATACTTTACATAATCTAGTTCTGTCTAAACATACTTTACATAGCTAGTTCTATCTAAACATACTTTACATATCTAGTTCTATCTAAACATACTTTACATAATCTAGTTCTATCTAAACATACTTTACACATACTTTACATATCTAGTTCTATCTAAACATACTTTACATAATCTAGTTCTATCTAAACATACTTTACGTAATCTAGTTCTGTCTGAACATACTTTACATATCTAGTTCTATCTAATCATACTTTACATATCAAGTTCTGTCTAAACATACTTTACATATCTAGTTCTGTCTGAACATACTTAACATATCTAGTTCTGTCTAAACATACTTTACATATCTAGTTCTGTCTGAACATACTTTACATATCTAGTTCTATCTAAACATACTTTACATATCTAGTTCTGTGTGAACATACTTTACATAATCTAGTTCTATCTAAACATACTTTACATAATCTAGTTCTGTCTGAACATACTTTACATATCTAGTTCTGTCTAAACATACTTTACATATCTAGTTCTGTCTAAACATACTTTACATAATCTAGTTCTGTCTGAACATACTTTACATATCTAGTTCTATCTAAACATACTTTACATATCTAGTTCTGTCTGAACATACTTTACATAATCTAGTTCTATCTAAACATACTTTACATAATCTAGTTCTGTCTGAACATACTTTACATAATCTAGTTCTGTCTGAACATACTTTACATAATCTAGTTCTGTCTGAACATACTTTACATAATCTAGTTCTATCTAAACATACTTTACATA
The DNA here is from genome assembly GCA_037043455.1 of Cyrtodaria siliqua. Lineage (NCBI taxonomy): Eukaryota > Metazoa > Mollusca > Bivalvia > Adapedonta > Hiatellidae > Cyrtodaria > Cyrtodaria siliqua. The sequence goes on along the minus strand of JAWPHD010008475.1, from coordinate 67,961 downwards.
ATCTAGTTCTGTCTGAACATACTTTACATATCTAGTTCTATCTAAACATACTTTACATATCTAGTTCTATCTAAACATACTTTACATATCTAGTTCTGTCTGAACATACTTTACATATCTAGATCTGTCTAAACATACTTTACATATCTAGTTCTATCTAAACATACTTTACATAGCTAGTTCTATCTAAACATACTTTACATATCTAGTTCTATCTAAACATACTTTACATAATCTAGTTCTATCTAAACATACTTTACACATACTTTACATATCTAGTTCTATCTAAACATACTTTACATATCTAGTTCTATCTAAACATACTTTACATATCTAGTTCTATCTAAACATACTTTACATAATCTAGTTCTGTCTGAACATACTTTACATATCTAGTTCTGTCTAAACATACTTTACATATCTAGTTCTGTCTAAAAATACTTTACATAATCTAGTTCTGTCTGAACATACTTTACATATCCAGTTCTATCTAAACATACTTTACATATCTAGTTCTGTCTGAACATACTTTACATATCTAGTTCTGTCTAAACATACTTTACATAATCTAGTTCTATCTAAACATACTTTACATATCTAGTTCTGTCTGAACATACTTTACATAATCTAGTTCTATCTAAACATACTTTACATAATCTAGTTCTGTCTGAACATACTTTACATAATCTAGTTCTGTCTGAACATACTTTACATAATCTAGTTCTGTCTGAACATACTTTACATATCTAGTTCTATCTAAACATACTTTACATAATCTAGTTCTGTCTGAACATACTTTACATATCTAGTTCTGTCTAAACATACTTTACATATCTAGTTCTGTCTGAACATACTTTACATATCTAGTTATATCTAAACATACTTTACATATCTAGTTCTATCTAAACATACTTTACATATCTAGTTCTATCTAAACATACTTTACATATCTAGTTCTATCTAAACATACTTTACATATCTAGTTCTATCTAAACATACTTTACATATCTAGTTCTGTCTGAACATACTTTACATATCTAGTTCTGTCTAAACATACTTTACATAATCTAGTTCTATCTAAACATACTTTACATATCTAGTTCTGTATGAACATACTTTACATAATCTAGTTCTATCTAAACATACTTTACATAATCTAGTTCTGTCTGAACATACTTTACATAATCTAGTTCTGTCTGAACATACTTTACATAATCTAGTTCTGTCTGAACATACTTTACATATCTAGTTCTATCTAAACATACTTTACATAATCTAGTTCTGTCTGAACATACTTTACATATCTAGTTCTGTCTAAACATACTTTACATATCTAGTTCTGTCTGAACATACTTTACATATCTAGTTCTATCTAAACATACTTTACATATCTAGTTCTGTCTGAACATACTTTACATATCTAGTTCTATCTAAACATACTTTACATAATCTAGTTCTGTCTGAACATACTTTACATATCTAGTTCTGTCTAAACATACTTTACATATCTAGTTCTGTCTGAACATACTTTACATATCTAGTTCTATCTAAACATACTTTACCCATCTTCGTATTATCTAAACATACTTTACATATCTAGTTCTATCTAAACATACTTTACATATCTAGTTCTATCTAAACATACTTTACATAATCTAGTTCTGTCTGAACATACTTTACATATCTAGTTCTGTCTAAACATACTATACATATCTAGTTCTATCTAAACATACTTTACATAATCTAGTTCTATCTAAACATACTTTACATAATCTATTTCTGTCTGAACATACTTTACATATCTAGTTCTGTCTGAACATACTTTACATATCTACAGGGTTCTCCACAGGATTATTTTCAAGCATAGTGGCATTTATTGGTGCTGGGGGAGGGTACGGGAGGGGTGTTCGATTTTTTTGGCTTTTAGTAACTGCCTGTATTGACGGTGATATAAGTGATGTTGGGAAGCCATATATAATTATATATTGATGAAAATAAACAATATAATGAATAATCCATGTTTTAAGACTTTTATTTTAAAAAAAAAACTCATAAAAATATTTACTAAAATAAGTTCATACACAATAATACAACACACATCAACACAACATGCAACATCTGAAATACATACAATAAACAATAATAAATAATCCATGTTTTAATACACGATGAAGTTTCTTAAGAAAACATATATATACAAAGATTTATTATAAGTTTATACACAATATTACAACATATACATCAACACATCATGCACACATATAATACCATCAACTACACAATATTCATCCCTGGAAATAAAACAGCACATCTGGTAATACTTAAAAAATATAACCTTAGCACTCAAATAAATCCAACACAAGTTAGCCCATTCAATGTCTTGACTTGTACACATTAGCTAGCAGTTCCTATTCAGATGCTTGACCTTCTAGGCCTGGCCTTGTGCCATTCTTCCACTGCCCTGTCATATTCAAACTCTGATGGAGGTGGGCCCTGCATTGTTACTGCCAGCAGAGTTGACCTGTGCTGTCAATTCTCTTGAGTGTAGAGAATCCCCTCTCGCAACAGCTGCGCAATTGTACAAGTTGTGGTGAGACTCCTGTAGCTCTCTGTCATTCTTTGTAACCTCCCTCACTTGTCTCCACTCGATCATCATTGAATCTTCATCCAGGTTAAAGTGGCGGGCCAAGGTCTGAAGAAACATATATAAAATATAAATAATTTAATATATTATAAATATATAATAGACCAACACGCTTAATAATAGTAATAACTGAATTATTTTTGTTTTATTTTGTAAGTTATTGCAGGGAGTTACTCCCTGGTTATTTCTAGTACTTTTGTTTTCAAAATATTGACAAGCTTTGAAGTAAACGGATAAATAAACAGATAATTACCTTCATTTTTCTTTTTTTTCTTCAAATGACCAGATATTATCCCAAAATTGCTATTTATTTGATTTATTAAGGCACAAACTTAAATCAAATGACAATCAAAACAATTATACTTACTTACGCAAAACAAACAAACTCTGGTGTCATGATGAGCACATCGCATCTTTCATTTCTGTCTTGAACAATACACGTAAGCCGATACACAAACTGCCAATATTAACAAACTTTCCAGTTCAACTGCTTTAAGTTACATTCTCCCATCCCAATTATCTCCCAATTACTGATTAATCCACAACAACCCGACATAATCCAATCATCTCGTAATAATTGCAATTTGTTGTCAACAATCCACTTATCACACAGCGTGTTATCGCACCTTCTGGTCTCACACCTCTATTATCTCCCCTGAAAGCTCACAGACCTAGAGACAAAAGGAAAACAGAAAATAATTCTATTTTTTCTCAATTTTAGGCAATTTTTAATTTGAAAAATAGGCTTTTCTTTGCTTTAGCATACATCTGCAGTGTAAAAGACAGATGATACAGAAAATCCCATGTTGATTTGAGGTTTCATTCAAATTTCAGAATTGTTTGACCAAAGCACCACATATTCAGCTAGATAGTGTATGAATTTTGTATTTTCCATAGGGTTCACAAAACATGAGCGAGGAAAAAAACCAACCTGGCTAACTTATATATTTTATTGTTTTAAATTACTGGTCTTGGCTATACTGAAGATATTAAACCAACAACAATGTCTGCTGCCCTGCTTTGAAGCTCAGATGTTGGAAAAGGCTGTACAGTAACCCTATGGGAAAATTAATTGTGGTGTGAGACCTTCTGCATACTGCATTGATCAGTCACGTGTTACTTGTGTGTATTGTTTGACGCGAGTTTATGAATTTGTGTACGGTGCGCAAAAGGCTTTTTAAAGGCGGTGTTTGCCTTCAGATCAAAGCACCGCGCTCTGGTTTTTAAGCATAGTGGCGCAGTTTAGGCACCGCGGGATGTAAGATTTTGGAAGTCAACGCAGCGGCTCCGCTATGCTTAAATGACCTGAAGAGAACTCTGATCTAGTTCTATCTGAACTTGTATGTGCTTTTAATAAATGATGTGCTTGTATTCTTATGATATTTGTATTGAGTTTGTGTATACATATGTTTGAACTTGCTTTTATATGATTTGATAAATGAAAAAAGTTTTTTCCATACTCCGTTCCGCTTTGTAAATTCCCAAAAGCAATGTTTTAGTGAGATGCATTTACAGTTTTATCCTATACTATAACTGTTTTATCTTACATAGTATGTACATATATACACGTGCTGTTTTATCTTAAATACCACTCGTCGTAATAAAACACAGCACATGTATAAGGTACATTGTATAAGATAAAACAACAGAACAAAATTAATATAATATAGGGTAAAACAACAGAACGAATGTTTTATAAGGTAAAATAGCACAGTTATAAAATAAAAGAACAGTGCATATATGTTATAAGATAAAAGAACTGCACAGATATACAAGACAAAAGTACAGTGCATATATGCCATGGCATAAGATGAAAAGAACAGCATATATATGCACTGACCTTTTATCTTATACCTTTTATCTTATACCATACAATATGCACTGTCCTTTTATCTTATACCATATATGCACTGTCCTTTTATCTTATACCTTATATGCACTGTCGTTTTATCTTATACCATATATGCACTGTCGTTTTATCTTATACCTTATATGCACTGTCCTTTTATCTTATACCATATATGCACTGTCCTTTTATCTTATACCTTATATGCACTGTCCTTTTATCTTATACCATATATGCACTGTCCTTTTATCTTATACCATATATGCACTGTCCTTTTATATTATACCTTATATGCACTGTCCTTTTATCTTATACCATATATGCACTGTCCTTTTATATTATACCTTATATGCACTGTCCTTTTATCTTATACCATATATGCACTGTCCTTTTATCTTATACCATATATGCACTGTCCTTTTATCTTATACCATATATGCACTGCCCTTTTATCTTATACCATATATGCACTGTCCTTTTATCTTATACCTTATATGCACTGTCCTTTTATCTTATACCATATATGCACTGTCCTTTTATCTTATACCATATATGCACTGTCCTTTTATCTTATACCATATATGCACTGTCCTTTTATCTTATACCATATATGCACTGTCCTTTTATCTTATACCTTATATGCACTGTCCTTTTATCTTATACCATATATGCACTGTCCTTTTATCTTATACCATATATACACTGTCCTTTTATCTTATACCTTAGATGCACTGTCCTTTTATCTTATACCATATATGCACTGTCCTTTTATTATACCATATATGCACTGTCCTTTTATCTTATACCATACAATATGCACTGTCCTTTTATCTTATACCATATATGCACTGTCCTTTTATCTTATACCATACAATATGCACTGTCCTTTTATTTTATACCATATATGCACTGTCCTTTTATCTTATACCATATATGCACTGTCCTTTTATCTTATACCATACAATATGCACTGTCCTTTTATTTTATACCATATATGCACTGTCCTTTTATCTTATACCATATATGCACTGTCCTTTTATCTTATACCATATATGCACTGTCCTTTTATATTATACCTTATATGCACTGTCCTTTTATTTTATACCATATATCACACCCAATTACCGGCAGCCGTAGGCACAGTTCCTGGTAAAAAAAAAAAAAAATTCAAAAGGGTAAGTAAATCTAGTGTTATGACTTGTTAGCCTTAAACTATTAGAAAAGTGAATCAGCCATTTGAATTTGGAAGGATTGTTGTGTATGTCACCTGATTCCCGTGAAATTTGAACCTATATTATGCGAGTTACGGTAGGTTAAATGTTGAAATTAAGCTAAAAAATGTGACTGTAAAAAGTTAGAGACCTGGTACTCGGTAAATAGTCAAGATTAAGAGATTTCAGACATATTGCCATAAAATATAATCTTTCCTGAATAAACAGTCCAAATTTTAGCCCACAGAACATTTTATTAAAAGAGTTGTGGGTTTTTAAACTCGACCGGGTAATGAAAAATGGCAGGAGTACGACACAGTTCCATTATTTATTGGCAGGTAGCTAGTACAGTTCCGAAAAATGGCAGGAGTATGGTACAGTTCCAAAAACATTGGACGCTAAAGTCTTTTCTCCTTTGGTTTAGGTAGTGATGTAATTTCGAAAACACTAATGAAGAAGTACCGTATAGAGAATTATATACATCTTCGGTCCTTCCATGAACGATTTCTATAAGTATTTAAGAAAACCCACCAACATTAGGGACACGTGAATATATTATGAATTTGTAAAGGTTTGTATTTAATTCCCACTCCTGGAGAGTCCGGTCTATTTGTAGGTAAATGTTTCATCAAATTTGGTCCAGTGGTTTCAGAGGAGATGTCGTTTGAAAATGTTGACAAACGGACGATGGACGACAGAGGAAGACCGATTGCAAAAGCTCACCTCTGAGCACTGTGCTCATGTGAGCTAAAAAACGTTAACAAAAAATTAACCAATGTTTGAACAAAGTAGATGCTAAACGGAAAGACGAAAATTACCAAACCATGATCCTGGAATTGCTAATGATCACAGAAAACTATTATTTTGAAATCACAGAAAAATAAGATAAAGTCTATAAAAATAACTAAAATTCTTAAACTGTGCAACATGAATAAGAAATAAGAAATCTTAAGTCAACGAAGATCTTGTACTTCTGTATAAAACAGTACATACTGTTTGTATGTGGAGCAAAAATGAAATCAGATAGCAAACAAATTTGAAAATTAATATATATAACGGTACTGTATAGGATTCTTCTCTGGAATGCATAATACATCAAAGAACTTATCTTTGTAAATCTTTTATAAATCAAAGATGTGTCATATCCTTGCACTGATGATTTACTTTGAGACTCAATATATAGTATTGCATCCCAAATGGCGAGCACTGTATTATATGAATATATTTTGCGGACATTAATTGTGGTATTTTGTTAAAGTAAATCATCAGTAGTAGCAGGGCAAATGCACAAAAGGATACAAGGATATGAAAGATCATTTCATACAATGTATGTACAGCAGTACTTTGATTGATTGTGGTAATCAATGTCAACTAAATAAAACAAAAAACAAAACTATTCTTCTAAATTAAAATAAAATATTAACTCCAATATACTTTTTCAGAAAAAATAAGAAATATAATCAGAATCTAATTAAACTTCTCTATTCCCATCACAACCTGAAAGGACACAACTGTTACTGTACGTATGCACTCATGTTAGTCCACTGCTGATATACCAGTCTCATTAATTTTGTTATTATAATATTTCTTGCATACGCTTCATTATGCAGCCTTTTTAAAACAAACAGCAATATTTTCCCATTTAGTTGGGTTGGGTAATTGTTTCGTAAAGTATATGACAATGGCCATATCTAAAGAACCATCCCATATACGCGTATACCTTAAGTGTTGGGCTTTTATTACGGAAATAGAAAAAAAATCACAGAGCCGTGGTCATATACAATTATGTGTGTATGCTGAACTAATTGTTAAATTGTTCAGTATGGTGCTCTGCTCGAATATACAATGTATTCTTATGTTTTCCATTATGAAATATTCAACATTTGCAACCGCATCTGACTGTCACATATATAGTCATCGTTGTCTACACTTTTTCTGATGTTTGAATAACGAAGCAACGTACAAGTAGCTCTTCCCACAACCATACAGATGTCTCATTTCGTGCTGGGCTTTCATATGGTTGCGTCGACTTCTTTGATCCGCAAAGCTCGTCTGGCAAATGGAACATGTAATAATAACTTTTCCGCTGCAAATTCGCTGGTGTTGTCTCATTTTGTGCTTATTGTTAAATGCGCCATAACATTTAGCGCATGCAAAGGGTTTCGCCTGTGAATGAACATTCATATGATACTCATAACTGTCTTTTTTTAGAAATGTTTTGTCACAGTTTTCAACTGAGCATTTGTAGACTTTCGACAGACTGCTGAAACCATGTTTTGCTACATGAGTGTCTAGAATGCGCTTTGAAGTGAATGTCTTACCACAATGTACGCACAGTTCTTGTTTTGTATCATAATATAAGGTACACTTGGTTACCATTGATACATTTCCTTATCTTCGTGAACTTTCATGTGTCGCTTGAGTGTTTTCTTTGTTTTGTATGTTTTGTCACAAATTTCGCAACTATGTACATGTATATTGCAATTTTTAGGTCGGTTTTGTGTAGATTCTACAGTCTCTTCATTGTATACTTCCATTAACGTCCATTGCGTTAACGGATTCATCAAGGAATGATGCATCCAGTGCTTCCATCGGGACGAGAGAATCATCCATACTTTCATTCATGTCGGCTTCCATTGTTTGCAATCTGTAAAATACAGAAACAGTCACATAATATCATATACTATTGAGTATTGTCAGTATACATGTATATGATAGGCCACAAACATAAACCAACAATGTGTTCAAATGTTTGCGATGCACTTGGTACCAAATTGTATGGGATATATTGCATACCAATACCATTTAATTTTAAATGGAATAAGCGTCTCATGCAATTCATTTGCATAATTTGAACGTGCATAAATTGGGAATATTTTGTTTTGGTAACGCAAAATACACTTTATGCTTACTTAAAGAGCAATAGCAAGGCTTTACAAAAATGTCATCTTTAACCAAATGAGATTATGTGTCATTAAATTATGACCATTTAAAGTTGCCTTAGGCGCATGTTTTATAAATTATTTAAGCTAATTAGGTACACTTAAATTGGTCACACCTTTATGATAGATAGTCTGATTTTGCCGATGAGGACATTTTTGGGAAATTCAGACACTAAACTTTTATTTAGACAATAGACCTGTACTAGTATTTCGTCTCACCAAAGCAAAAATGTTTGAATGTCTGCATGTGTCAACTTTGAACTTTCGTGGGTATCTGCGCTATATCCGCTACAATTTGATACCAACTTTAAATAGTGTCCTAAGATTATTACTTTTTTAGTTTTGTACACTTTTGAACGACTACATTATTGGTTTAAACGCGTGTCCTATATATCAGTAGACGTTTGATTCAGATACATTAAGTTACATAGAGTGGCCTTAAAACGTAATTAATGTGAGGTGTTCAACTATGCAATAATTAAAATTAAGCAATCTATTCCAAAACATCTAAATACCAAACGCCTGTTATTATAAATGGCGAATTATAAAAAAGGGACGTAACTCAGCATGATTGTTATTAAAACGTGTCTTTCTCTGTACTTTACCGTCAGAATGAAGGTTCAAACGAGCCTATATTCACGTTTCCCTACGGTTGGTGGGTTTTCTTAAAGACTTATAGAAATCGTTTATGGAAGGACCGAAGATGTATATAATTCTATATACAGTACTTTTTCATTAGTGTTTTCGAAATTACACCACCATACCAAAGGAGAAAAGACTTTAGCGTCCGATGTTTTTGGAACTGTACCATACTCCTGCCATTTTTAGCTCGACTGATCAGAGATCAGCAGAGCTTATGCCGTGGTGCGGCGTCCGTCGTCCGTCCGTCTGTCCGTCTGTCTGTCCGTCCGTAAACTTTTATTTGTAGCGACTACTCCTCTGAAACTACTGGATGGATATTCATGAAACTTTACAGAAATGTTGCCCATGAAGTCTAGTTGATTCTAGCAAAAATTCATGTTGATGTGAAATCCAAGATGGCCACCAAAGCTAAAAATAGATTTTTAAAATACAAGTTTGTAGCGACTACTTCTTGAAAACTCTAAGTGATATTGATATGGGACTTTTTCTAAAATGATCAGCATGACATGATGTTGGTTCTTGTCGAAAATCGTTTTGATTCGACGTTAAACATGGCTGCCAGCGGCCATCTTTGTTTACATAGAGTTATATAATGAAAACTTGTAGCGACTACTCCTCTGAAACTACTTGATGGATTTTCATGAAACTTCACAGGAATGTTGCTCTTGATGTCTAATTGATCCTAGCAAAATTCAAGATGGCCGCCACGGCTAAAAATCAATTTTCAAAATACAAGTTTGTAGCGACTACTTCCTGAAAACTATAAGTGATATTGATATGGGACTTTTTCTAAAATGATCAGCATGACATGATGTTGGTCCTTGCAAAAATTGTTTTGATTCGACGTTGAACATGGCTGCCAGTGGCCATCTTTGTTTACATAGAGTTATATAGTAAAAACTTGCAGCGACTACTCCTCTGAAACTACTTTTCGGATTTTCATGAAACTTTACAGGAATGTTGCTCTTAATGTCTAATTGATCCTAGCAAAATTTCAGGTCGGGCGGAAATTCAAGATGGCTGCCATGGCTAAAAATAGATTTTCAAAATACAAGTTTGTAGCGACTACTTCTTGAAAAGTATAAGTGATATTGATATGGGACTTTTTCTAAAATGATCAGCATGACATGATGTTGGTCCTTGTCAAAAATAGTTTTGATTCGACGTTAAACATGGCTGCCAGTGGCCATCTTTGTTTACATAGAGTTATATAGTAAAAACTTGCAGCGACTACTCCTCTGAAACTACTTTTCGGATTTTCATGAAACTTTACAGGAATGTTGCTCTTAATGTCTAATTGATCCTAGCAAAATTTCAGGTCGGGCGGAAATTCAAGATGGCTGCCATGGCTAAAAATAGATTTTCAAAATACAAGTTTGTAGCGACTACTTCTTGAAAAGTATAAGTGATATTGATATGGGACTTTTTCTAAAATGATCAGCATGACATGATGTTGGTCCTTGTCAAAAATAGTTTTGATTCGATGTTAAACATGGCTGTCAGCGGCCATCTTTGTTTACATAGAGTTATATAATGAAAACTTGTAGCGACTACTCCTCTGAAACTACACGACAGATTTTCATGAAACTTCACAGGAATGTTGCTCTTGATGTCTTATTGATCCTAGCAAAATTTCAGGTCGGCCGGAAATTCAAGATGGCCGCCACGGCTAAAAATAAAATTCCAAAAAACAAGTTTTTAGCGACTACTTCCTGAAATCAAAATCAATCAGTAGAGCTTCAAGGTCATTGACCTCTTGTTCGGAACTGTACTAGCTACCTGCCAATAAATAATGGAACTGTACCGTACTCCTGCCATTTTTCAATACCTGGTCGAGTTTAAAAACCCACAACTCTTTTAATAAAATGTTCTGTGGGCTAAAATTTGGACTGTTTATTCAGGAAAGATTATATTTTATGGCAGTATGTCTGAAATCTCTTAAACTTGACTATTTACCGAGTATCAGGTCTCTAACTTTCTACAATCAAAATTGTTAGCCTTATTTCAACATTTAACCTACCGTAACTCGCATAATATAGGTTCAAATTTCAGTGACATACACAACATTCCTTCCAAATTAAAATGGCCGATTCACTTTTCTAATAGTTTAAGGCTAAAAAGTCATAAAACTAGATCACCCACCCTTTTGAAACTTGTTTTTTTTACCCGGAACTGTACCTACGGCTGCCAAACTGTGCCTACGGCTGCCGGTAATCGGGTGTGTATATGCACTGTCCTTTTATCTTATACCATACAATATGCACTGTAGAAATAAATTGGCACAAATACTACCTCATAAAGATAATGTTCGTCTACTATTCTTTGTTCCTCATCAATGATCACTTCTAATGGTGCCCTTATCTTTAAACCCTACTCCATACTCTCCACCATAATATTTTTTATAATATTATGGGGGAGAGTTATCACATCTATTTTTTTATTTGGTCTATTCCTCTGAAACTATACTTGATGGATTTTCATGAAACGTTATAGGAATGTTGCTCCTGATTTCCTGTTGGTCCTAAGTAAAAATCAAATTTGCTGAAATTTAAGATGGCCACCACAGCTATAAATAGATTTTAAAAATACAAATTTGTGGCAACTAATGCTTAAAAACCATCAGGAATATTGATTTGGAAGCTTTACCAAATTGTTTTTCATTCGATTTCAAACATAGCCATCAGCGGGCATCTTTGTTTATATAGAGTTATATAAGAAAAGCTTGTGGTGACTACTCCTCAGAAACTTCTTGATAAGACTTTTATGAAAATTTACAGAAATGTTGCTCTTGATATCTGGTCGGTCCTAAGTAAAAATCAGGTCGGCCTGAACTTCAAGATGGCCACCACAGCTAAAAATGGATTTTAAAAATATATCTTTGTGGTGGCCATGATTGTGTTATTGATTTGGTACCTTTACCAAAATGACTGGCGTAGCATGTAGTTGGTCCTAAACATTTTTATGCCTGCGAAGATTGGCATATAAGTAGTCACACTGTCGGTCCGTCAGTCCCTTCGTTCGTCTGTAATATCGTGTCCGCTTAATAACTCTGACAATAATGGACGGATTTTCAAATAACTTGGCACAATTGCTCACCACAACAAGATGACATGTGGCGCACAAAATCAAGGTCCGTGGTTCCAAGGTCAAGGACACACTTAAGAGGTCAAATCATGTCCGGTCAATAACTGGCATTCCAAGACGGATTTTCCAATGACTTAGTAAAATTGCTCACCACAACAACACGACTTGTCGCGCACAAAATCCATGTCCGTGGCTCCAACGTCAAGGTCACACTTAGAGGTCAAAGGTCAAAACAAAGTGCTTTTGTGTCCGGTTAATAACTCTGACATTCATGGATAGATTTTCAAATAACTTGCCACAAGTGCTCACCACAACAAGACGACGTGTCACGCACAAAACCCAGGTCCGTGGCTCTGAGGTCAAAGTCATACTTAGAGGTCAAAGGTCAAAACAAAGTGCTTTTGTGTCCGGTTAATAACTAGCATTCCTGGATGGATTTTCAAATAACTTGGCACAAGTGCTTACCACAACCAGACGACATTGCTTGTTTACACAGAGTTATATAGGAAAAACTTGTGGCAACTACTCCTGAAACTACTTGAAGGAATTTCATGAAACTACAGGAATGTTACCAGACTAAGATTGTCATGATGAATAACGGAGGAAATATCATTTCTATGAATAGTGTCTGAAACGAGTACAGTTCTTTCCTAAAGAGCTCGATAAAATTTGCAGATTCAGTATACAAACATGTCTTAAAAGGACTGACTGCTCCACTGCCTGACTGCCACTGCCTGACTGCTCCACTGCCTGACTGCTCCACTGCCTGACTGCTCCACCTGACTGCTCCACTGCCTGACTGCTCCACTGCCTGCCTGCCTGACTGCTCCACTGCCTGCCTGCCTGACTGCTCCACTGCCTGACTGCCTGACTGCTCCACTGCCTGACTGCTCCACCTGACTGCTCCACTGCCTGCCTGCCTGAATGCTCCACTGCCTGACTGCTCCACTGCCTGCCTGCCTGACTGCTCCACTGCCTGACTGCTCCACTGTGAATTAAAGGGAGTGCGCTTAATTCATTTATCAGTGATTTGGCAAAAATATATATAGAGAGAATCTTACATGAGTGACTGTGTTTTATTGATTTTAATAAATGATTTGGAAAAATGATAGGATACTCGGCTCTATATTTTTATCCAACAAGTTTATTAAATACAGTAATACAGTCACGAATGTAAGAATGTAAGATTTTAATGTTGTCAATTTACCTTACACAAGGTGGCAATTTGCAAGCAAAATCATGATGTCGTTTTGTTGTTTACATGACATTGTTTTGTTGTTTATATGACGTCGCTACGATACGCGGCTGTAAATGTGTTTGCACTACAAATAATGCGACACCTTAAACCAAATTGAACATTACTAACATGCATTTTATGAAGTAAGATTTCAATAATGATAAATAGTAAAGGTGTCTGAACGTATCGTATGATATACCATGCAAACAATTGGGATTAAATGTTTTACTGTACACAAACACAGTGATTCGGTCCTCGTTTGCATCCTTATAACGATATATAAGTCATGCCTTTAAAAGGTTATTGTACTTTTAGAAGACATGTGATAAATTATGTATAATGTATTTTCACTTGATCTCTTGTAGATAACTGAAAGCTAGTGATGGTGCGCAACTAATGGAATGACTCCCATTCGGAATGCCCACATTCAAGCCTTTTCTTGTTTTTCAACAGGTCATAAAACCTATTTATATTTCAGGACAATCAAGTTTGTTCAAATGGTGACCCTGGGGTCACATTTGGCCCCGCCCCAAGGGTCACATGTTTTACATAGACAATTATAGGGAAAAACTTAAAAAAATCTTTTTCTGTGAAACTGCAAGAGCCAGAGGTTTAATATTTTTCTGTTGCTATAAGCTTATGGTCCTTTACCAATTTTGTTCAAATGGTGACCCTGGGGTCACCATCTGGCCCCGCCCTGGGGGTCACAGTTTTACCTAAATGCTTGTTTTAAACTTTTTAATTTTTTATTTATTTTTTTTTAATTTATTTTTTTATAATCTTTTTTATAATCTTTTTTTTAATTTTTTAATTTTTTTTAATTTTTTGATTATTATTTTTTTTAAATTTTTTTATTTTTTTTTAAATTATTATGTTTTTGGTTGTTTTTTTTGATTTTTTTAAAAAAATATTTATTATCTCTACTGGCCAACTTGGAAAACCAGCCAGATCGGACCAGTAATGGCGGAGTTATGGCTCTTGATTTAGTTAAAAATGCTATATTTTGCCTCTTTAAGACGATAGTCACTCGCTTCATTGATGTCATAAGAGCCATATTAGCCAGTAGGGCATCCACAGGCCCTCTTGGGCCTCTTGTTTTTTTTAAATCTTCTTAGAAACAGCTTGGTCAATTTTGACTAAACTTCACATGGATAATCCTTACGTTAATGTTTTTCAATTTTTTTTAAACTAGAACTATCACTGAAGGCGATAAATACCCTCCGCAAACAATTATTTAGTAAAATCAAGTACAATAACTCTGCATGGCATTGACTGCGTCACACCAGAATTGTGTTACGTGCTTGTACACTTCATGTTTTTCATGTACACAAAGTTTTATTTTCAATATCTTCCAAATTGTAAAAGCAGTTCACTCCACAAGATTGCTGCAATGCATATGCTAAATAAAGCAATGTTTACTTCGTGCAAGGGCAATAACTCTGCAAGGAATTGACTGAGCCGCTCCAAAATTATGTAACGCACATCTACACTTCATGTTGATCATGTAAACAAAGTTTCAATTCAATATCTTAATAACTGTTGAAGTAGTTTGCTCCACAGTTTTGCATATGCTGAATAGCAATTTTGACTAAGTTCAAGAGCAATAACTCTGCATGGCATTAACTGAGCCAAAGAAAGATTGTACAATCACGCACATATATACTTCATTTTGATCATGTATACAAAGTTTTAATTTAATATCTTGAAAACTGTAGAAGTAGAAGATTGCATATGATGACTATAGCAATTGAATTTTGACTAATTTCAAGAGCAATAACTCTGCATGAAATTGACCAAGCTGAACCAAAATTGTGTCACGCACATCTACACTTCATGTTGGTCATGTATACAAAGTTTCAATTCTTGTAAACTGTAAAAGAAGTTTGCTCCACAAGATTGCATATGCTGAATATAGCAATTTTGACTAAGTGCAAGGGCAATAACTCTGCATGGAATTGAGCAAGCCACACCAAACATCTACGCTTTATGTTGATCATGTTTCAATTCCATATCTTGAAAACGGTAGAAGTAGTTCGCTCCACAAGATTCAACAGACCGACTGACTGACTGACATCATATGCTGAATAAAGCAATTTTGACTAAGTGCAAGGGCAGTAACTCTGCATGGAATTAAACAAGCTTCACCAAAATTGTGTCATGCACATCTACACTTCATGTTGATCATGTACGGGTATACAAAGTTTCAATTCCCTATTGAAAATGGTAGAAGTAGTTCGCTCCACATGATTTAAGACCGACCGACCAACAGACCGACCAACAGACCGACCAACAGACCACCCGCCGCAGTGACTCCTATAAACCCCCTCTCAATCTACGTTTGCAGGGGTAAAATTAGGTAAACACGACATTCAAGATTGCTGCCATAGAAAAATCTAATTTCACTGGATTATTTTTTAATTTTTAGCTCTACTGATCAGCAGAGCTTATGCCGTGGTGCGGCGTCCGTCGTCCGTCCGTCTGTCCGTAAACTTTTATTTGTAGCGACAACTCCTCTGAAACTACTGGATGGATATTCATGAAACTTTACAGAAATGTTGCCCATAAAGTCTAGTTGATCCTAGCAAAAATTCATGTTAATGTTAAATCCAAGATGGCCGCCAAAGCTAAAAATAGAGTTTTAAAATACAAGTTTGTAGCGACTACTTCTTGAAAACTATAATTGATATTGATATGGGACTTTTTCTAAAATGATCAGCATGACATGATGTTGATCCTAGTCAAAAATCGTTTTGATTCAACGTTAAACATGGCTGCCAGCGGCCGTCTTTGTTTACATAGAGTTATATAGTAAAAACTTGTAATGACTACTCCTCTGAAACTACTTGGCGGATTGTCATGAAACTTTACAGGAATGTTGCTTTTGATGTCTAATTGATCCTAGAAAAATTTCAGATCAGCCGGAAATTCAAGATGGCCGTCACAGCTAAAAATAGATTTTTAAAAAATAAGTTTGTAGCGACTACTTCTTGAAAACTATAAGTGATATTGATATGGGACTTTTTCTAAAATGATCAGCATGACATGATGTAGATCCTTGTGGAAAATTATTTTGATTCGACGTTAAACATGGCTGCCAGTGGCCATCTTTGGTTACATAGAGTTATATAGTAAAAACTTGTAGCGACTACTCCTCTGAAACTACTTGACGGATGTTCATGAAACTTCACAGGAATGTTGCTCTTGATGTCTAGTTGATCCTAGAAAAATTTCAGGTCAGCCGAAAATTCAAGATGGCCGCCACAGCTAAAAATAGATTTAAAATAAATAAGTTTGTAGCGACTACTTCTTCAAATCAATAAGATATATTGATATGGGACTTTTTCTAAAATGATCAGTATGACATGATGTTGGTCCTTGTCGAAAATCGTTTTGATTTGACGTTAAACATGGCTGCCAGCGGCCATCTTTGTTTACATAGAGTTTTATAATGAAAACTTGTAGCGACTACTTCTCTGAAACTACTTGACGGATTTTCATGAAACTTCACAGGAATGTTGCTCTTAATGTCTTATTGATCCTAGCAAAATTTCAGGTTGGCCGGAAATTCAAGATGGCCGCCACGGTTAAAAATAGATTTTCAGAAAACAAGTCTGTAGCGACTACTTCCTGAAATCAAAATCAATCAGTAGAGCTTCAAGGTCATTGACCTCTTGTTTTAATTGTTTTTTTAGCTCAACTGATCAAAGATGGTGCGGTGGTACGGCGTCCGTCTGTAAACTTTTTTGTGGCGACTTACTCCTCTGAAACTACTCGACGGATTTGCATGAAACTTCACAGGAATGTTGATCCTAGCAAAAATATAGGTCATCCGGAAATTCAAGATGTCCGCCACAGCTAAAAATGCGATTTTGTGGCGACTATTTCTGAAAAACCATAGGTGATATTGATTTGGAACCTTGACCAAAATGACTGGGCCGTGGCACAACATGTAGTTGATCCTAACCAAAGTTTGTATTGATTGGATGTCAAACATGGCTGTTTGTTTACATAGAGTTATATAGGAAAAACTTGTGGCGACTACTCTGAAAATACTTGACACATTTTCATGAAACTTCCGGAAATTCAAGATGGCTGCCACGGCTAAAAATAGATTTTAAAAATGCGATTTTGTGGCAACTACATCTCAAAAGCCGTAATTGATATTGATTTGGAACCTTGACCAAAATGACTGGCACGACATGTAGTTGATCCTAACCAAAGTTCGTATTGATTGGATGTCAAACATGGCTGCCAGCGGCCATCTTTGTTTACATAGAGTTATATAGGAAAATCTTGTGGCGACTACTCTGAAAATACTCGACGCATTTTCATGAAACTTCCGGAAATTCAAGATGGCTGCCACGGCTAAAAATAGATTTTAAAAATGCGATTTTGTGGCAACTACATCTCAAATACCGTATGTGATATTGATTTGAAACTTTTACCAAAATGACTGGCACGACATGTAGTTGATCCTAACCAAAGTTTTTTTTGGCCAGCAGCCATCTTTGTTTACATAGAAATAACTTGTGGCGACTACTTCTCTGAAACTACTTGATGGAATTTCATGAAACTTGACAGGAATGTTGCTCATGATGTCTAGTTGATCCTAGCAAAAATTCAGGTCACCCGGAAATTAAAGATGGCCACCACGGCTAAAAATAGATTAAAAAAAAACAAGTTTGTAGTGACTACTTCGTGAAAACTAAAGTGATATTGATATGGGACTTTTTTTGAAAATGATCAGCATGACATGATATTGGTCCTTGTTGAACATTATTTTGATGCGGCATTAAACATGGCCACCAGTGGCCATCTTTATTTACATACAGTTATATAGTAAAAACTTGAAGCCCACTACTCCTCTGAAACTACTTGACAGATTTTCATGAAACTTCACAGGAATACTGATCGAACCTATCAGTAGAGCTTCAAAGTCCTTGACCTCTTTGTTTATTCTCCATTTTTAGCTTGACTATTCGAAGAATAGTGAGAGCTATCATACCATGGCGTCGGCGTCCCTAGCTTCATCTTAAAGTTTTTGTACAATAGATTTATAACTTCAATACTACTGCAGCTATTGCATTAAAACTTTATACTAATGTTTCCCATCAAATTCTGCACCTTACCCAACAATCCCCATAACTCTTCCTTGCATTTTGACAAAGTTATGGCCCTTTGATTGTCATCCTTAAAGTTTTTGTGCAATAGATTTATAACTTTAAAACTACTCAAGCTATTGCATTAGGACTTTATACTAATGTTTCCCATCAAATTCTGCACCTTATCTAACAATCCCCATAACTCTTCCTTTCATTTTGACAAAGTTATGACCCTTTGATTGTCTTGTATTTACCTTAAAGGTTTTGTGCAATAGATTTATAACTTCAAAACTACTCAAGTTATTGCATTAAAATTTTAAAATAATGTTTCAAATCCTATTATGTACCTCATCCAACAATCCCCATAACTATTCCTTTTCATTTTGACAGAATTATGGCCCCTGAATTGGTAAGAAATGTCATTTTTACATAGAAGTATATAGGAAAAATACTTCAAAATCTTCTCCGAAACAAAAAGGGCTGCAGCTTGGATATGTTGTATGTAACATCATCTAGTAGTCCTCTACCAAGTTTGCTCAAATGGTGACCGTGGGGTCAGAATTGGACCCACCCTGGGGGTCACAAGAGGTGAAATATGAGGGTGTGGGTAGGCCCCTGAGTCATAAATTAGTAACCGTTGAGATCCCCACCCTATAACCATATATACACTTACTGGACATGAACAGACAGATACAACCATCCAACCAGCGTAGACCCCGGGTTGCTTCCCCACCACTGGTGACATAACCCCTGGGTCATAACTTGTAAACCGTTGAGATTCCCACCCTATAACCATATATACACTTACTGGGCATGAACAGACAGATATAACCACCCAACCAGCATAGATCCCGGTCTACTTCCCCACCCCTGGTGACATAGCCCCTGGGTCATAACTTGTAAACCGTTGAGATCCCCACCCTATAATCATATATACACTTACTGAACAGACAGATATAATCACCCAACCAGCAGACCTTGTTATTAAATGTACCAAGCATAACATACGACCCCGTAGTGCTACATATGTTCCTACTGAAAGTAGGTTAATACAAATGACACCTACTTTTCGCACTTGGTTAATTTACATTAAGTTTTACATTTCAGCCCATTCCTCAAATTTCAAAAGCATACAGCTTTTAACCTTCAAACACACATCTGCCTGACAGCAACAAGTTCCTGCCATAAAAAATTCAATGGGAATTACCCTATCTACTTTTTCCTTTAGTCTATTTCTATTACAATAACTTCCATACACCTATAAAACATTGACATCATATATATTTTATTTAAGAAATAATAAATACGTACCTGTGTTTTATCGGTGAATAAAATACAGTTACTCGTTCGGATGCGAGTAATTAAATCACTAGTGCGTGACTGATTTAATTACTCGCATCCGAACGATTAACTGTATTTTATTCACCGATAAAACACAGGTACATATTTATTATTTCGATTCTAACACAACAATAACCCCATTGTTTACGCTATTGTTGGGGCACTATATTATATATCTCGGAGGTCAGGGTAATCAGGTAGTCTGGTACCCTTCCCCTACTGCGCTCGCTACTCTCTCTTCGTGGGGTCAGGCAATGGCTGGTGGCATTTTGAATGAGGCATTGTGGGTCAAAGTGTAGCAGGACATGTTATGATTTTAAGTACGTAGTTCTATCTGAAGTCGATTATTTTCAAAAGTATGCTATAATAACTGTGACCGAGGTGAGGGATCGATGCGCTAAGGTACAATGTATCTGATTCACATACTTTTTTAGTAAAGAATGCTTTAAATAAGATATTTGCACCATGCAATGTTGTGATGGCGGGTCGAATCTGCAGGTAGGTGTCAACAACATGCTTTATCGTCAATGAAAACTAAAATAGGCGTCTCCTTCTCCTATAATATCATTTGGTGAATAGCATATTGTCTGTTCTTTGATTTAAAACCGAGTTCATGTCTATGGGCCTATAAATAAGGAAGTTAAGTCAGGTTTTATGATTTGTAGTACCCCACCCACCTTCTGTTTACAAGGCCCATATGTGATATTGTCGGGTACATGGTCGTAGGAACGTTTCAGTGTTGGAGGGGTGGGGGCAGAGGGCAAAGCAAAGAGTCCCATTCCCCTTTCATCCCAATGTTTTTTTTAAATGAATGCTTTCTGTTCATGATACAGCGTTAAATGTGTTATATTCAAGGTAACGTTATGCCTCTGTATATGTACAGTAGCAGGTGGGTGTTGTGTCTTCACTAAGTCACAGTAAGTGTATGTTATTCAGAGTGACACATTGTTTTAGCAAACTATGTTGTAGATTATTGATCGTAACGTTGGTACATGTATAACAGGTGGTGAAAAAATTGACACAACCAGGATTGAACCCAATCTCTCAGGACTTTTTTTCTAAAAATTGTGAAGATTCCCTAGCCTGGACTTTTGTGGAAAAAAAGTGTGATAATGTCTAATTTGTAAAAAAAAGCAAAAAAGTGTTGCAATATTAATTGTTAACACATTATTGAATTCAAAACTCAATGCATACATACGTTGTTAAAACAAATATACAATTTGTCGGCATAATAATTATGATGTATATGTATCATGAAACAATATTGAGAAAGGAAGAGGGAAAGATGTTTACAAAAAAAAAAAAATTGTGTATGAAAAAAAGCCGTAATTCCGAATGTCGGCACCTGTCATAGAAGGAAAAGAAGAAGGTGTTTGTTAAGTAACAAACACACTACTCCATATGAACACTGAATGTCTCGTATCTCACTGAATGTCTGTTTTAATCAGTGATACAAAAAATCACAAACCCTTCTCAGAAATGAGGCTGCCATGATATTAAATTAAAATTGATTGTGTTCATTATCAGTAGAAAGAAATAGAAAGAAAGAACTCATTCTTCATTATACCCACTACACAGTGATAATTAGTAAGTGATAATGTACATGTACCTATACTTGCCATATATTTTTAGCATCTCGTTCTGCAAGAAACCAGGACAGATAGTCATTAGGTGATAACAGCAGTCAGCATTTGTGCCAGACCATAAAGGAAGAGGGACATAGTCATGACCTCTTGCTATAACATGAAACTATCCATCTCGCAACTGTGTATTTAAGTCCTGCATTTGCGATTGGATAGTGATTTGGGATAAGCATGTTATTTCTACAATGTATTTCATCACATACATCTGCCCATGGATTTCCTATCACATAGAAGACAGAACAGACTTGCATGACATTTGTAAGTATTAACTAAAGTCTAACCTACAAACATATATTATGCAGAGCTACAGATAAGCTTTTTGATCAATTGGGTATTTACCCTTTGGTATTTATTTAATTGGGTATTTCATGGTTTCAGTTGGGTAAAATAAAACAATAATATTGTTTTGTGGTAGCATTCCACTAATATTGTATACACAAAATCTGATAAAATCAACTTCTTTTGCAATATGCTTTATACATGGTGGCTGGGTGTCCCTTCAACTACACATATATTGCTCAATTTGCATTGACTGTTTTATCTTTATTGATACCCAAGCTTTTTATTTTAATTGGGTATTTTGGCATTTTTTAATTGGGTATTTAAGCAAATACCCTTCTTATCTGTAGCTCTGTTATGTTGGGGCCTTCTTAGATCAAGTTAATTGCTTAAACATACAAGAACTGATCCTAAAGAGCAAACCTAAACTTTTTATGCAAAAATGAAAAAATAAAGAAATTGTGCAACATAACGGTAATACCATTCTATCTTTTCTGTAATTCCCTGAGCACTGGAGGTATAATTATGTTTATTAACGTGTCCTAAACTGACATCACAGAGAAACTTTCATGCTGTATCATCAACTTTTATGGGTTTTATGTGATAAATAGAATCTCACAATAACTTGCTTAAAAAAAAGAAAAACAAATGCCTACTGACCTTCTCTATATTTTTTTAGAGCATGCAGTAGGAAACACGGTGCACCTATTTTTCTTTTTGATAACAAGATAGCAAGTTTCATACTGACCGACATACACTTCAGTGTCATTGTCTTAAAGGGACACACAGCAATCTTGAAGAGTTTATCAATTAGCGTCTGACCTAAAGTTAAATTAAATTTTGAGTTTTAATTTGTTCTTATTATTCGACCAAAGGTTTAAATATAATATTTGTGCAATATAACCAATAGTTAGTAATATGCAAAAACAAAGTCAATTTGATTAATATAAATGAGTGAATAATTGCATATGTGTTACCTTTATAGAAAAACTAACGGGACGCCAGGAGATTTTATATAAACAAAAAATAACAAGATTGCCATGTGTCCCTTTAAATTCATACCGTATTTGTCGGCGTATAGCGCGCACTTTTTTACCCCAGATTCTGTGGCTGAAGTTGGGGTGCGCGGTTTAAGCAACAAGTAATGATTTACTTTTTTTTTTTCAGCCAAGACGAGAAGTTTTGTGGTTTTCAAAAAGTCGCAAGACCGGCCGTTTACTACAGAGATTGAATCGGAACAAAAGTTGGCTTGTTTCTATTGTTTCAATAAAATGCGTTGTATGCTATATGCTTATTATCAATAAAAATAATAAAATCAAACTTTACCATGTTTTATGTTGATTATTGTTGAGAAAATACCATTGAAATGTTGAAAAATACAATTGTTTACATCTATCGGCATTTTGAAATGAAAACGAGGCTGGGGTTTTCCGAACCCGCAGACTGGGTTAGTGCATATTTTATTAATAGAATACAATAGAATTGTATGTATAATAATTATTTGTAATAAACAACGACCCCCCTTACTTATTTGTTAAAGTTGATTTCTGAATTTCTGAATTTCGACAACGTAGAATCATGATTATTCCTAAATTGGTTCAATGGTTCATTTGATTGGGAAAACGTGTTAAGTGTGAAGTGTTTGGTTTATGTTAACTGACCGCAAACAATGATAACTAATTATTAAACAAACATGTGACACTCGACTGGGATCGACTGGGATAGACGTCTTTTGTCTACTGAGTACCGGTCTACTGGTGTGAATTTAATTTTTACTTCTATTTTTAACTAGGGAACTTTAAATATCTACGAGTAGGGTTTAGTGTTTGGGGTTTAGGTTTACAGCAGTCTTATACTCTATACGTTTGCTCTCTGATTATTATCAGGGTGCAACAGCTTAGACTGCGTGAAGTTGTTTTTTTGTCCAAATCACAAAAGTCTATTTTTAGAATCTATTTTTATCCAGAGGCGAGTGTACAGTTTCGGGAATATCCCTACTACACAATTATTTTCGTTTTTGATAAGATTTGTCTAATAAAAGACTCTTACATCTAATAAAAGAAAAGTTACGCATTAGTTTAGTTATCTAATGCACATATAAAACTCTGAGAGGAATATTTACATTGAAACTTCTTGAATATTTACTTAGAACATTGTTAGTGATAGAGGATTTTCGAAATTATTCACTGAGTTTATATAGAAACGTACGACATACGTTTCATTTCGTTTCCGGTTTAGGCTTTATGTTTCATGCTACAAATTTAGATACATAGTATTACTATAGTTAGTTACTTACTTCTGTTTGTAGTGTTGATGATTTCGAGACTGAACCTTGCTTCGAATTTGTTTTATAAGCAAACATATATAAAACTTTAAGGGTTAGCAGAACAAAACGGTCCTTTTCAGGACTAGCACATATTTATTCGAAATAATAATCTGTTTTAATTGTCAATCCAAAATATTAAATATAATATGATCGTAATAAAAGTTGAACACGGGCGTGGGTTTTTTATTTTATTGAAACTTGAGTAAACAACAAAAGTACACTCAACAGTACAAGTTTATTTACACTTGAGTAAACAAACACAGTCTAACATGCAGCTTGTTTAAGCCAATCAAAATTCGTTTTACATTTCCTCTTTGGTCAATGCTTCAAAATGGCGCTCTGCTGTCCTGAAATTGAAAACACACGTTTTTAATGCGCGGTTTACGCTACAATACATAAAAAAAAGTTTTTTTCCAAGGATTTCAGGCCCAAAGTCGGGGTGCGCGTTATATGCGCATGCGCGCTATACGCCGACAAATACGGTAATTGGGATTATCCAACGATTTGACTGCTTACAGATGTGAACTATGCACAGGATATACATTTTTTTTCACTGTGATGCAGCTCTTCTGTAGTTGACATCCTCTTTCCTCTTTATCTAAATCCATTTTCACATCAGTCCAGATGATATATTAATGTTGTAGTCGCATGTAAATGATGTTTGTGTAATTATCCAATGCTAGTTTTAAATGCCTGACAGAAAAATGTACATGTCAGTCATAGAAAACCATTTAAATATATACATAGGATAAAGACACTTTCTCTTCTTGTGGAGACTTATTCTGTAGTGAAATCTCATCTTTGCTCATATGATGGCCATTCCAAATACCCAATTATGGTAAACTAGATTTGATTAAAGATGCTGGTTCCAACATCCTATACCAGTTGTAATGATCCAGGGCAGGAATATTCCACTCATCCGCTCACCACTGTGAGTGAATATGTTTAAATATTGTATCCAAACATACCTATCAATTAATGAAGTAAAAAAAATCCAACTAATTCCATAATTCAGTAAACGAATAATTTAACTATCTGTCGAACTCAATTATATATTTAATTCACCTCAAGTTTAGGATTGAATGTCGATGTGCTTTTTTTGTCTGAAACTGCAATATGTGATGGTGTTGTCTACAGATTTGTTCAACAGAATTCGTAGTTGAAGCAGTATGTTTAACATTGGTGTTACTCCTAGCAACAAATAATTTTGAGAACGTGAATTTATATGTTTTCTTTTCTTTTCGCCCCGTGTGGTTCCTGGGGGCCCGTTTGGTCACGGGGCAAAGAATAGGGCCACTGCAGATCCCTTTGGAGGGGTAGGCAGAGGGGTAGAATACCCCAAATTCATGTTCATTTTTTGTTCATGTCCATTAAAGGTCTTCATCATGATCCCTGCATTGTTTCAGGTGCCATCTCGCTCACATCAAAAGAGCAGTGGCAGAAAAACAATAAACGTGGCTCCAGTGTAAATGGAGTTTCTACTCTGCAGTTCAGGGTGAGAAGGTTCTAGGCACATTTTCCATATTTTATCTCGATGTACATGGAGGATGAGCCTGGCATGTTCATGCCTGTTAGGCGCCATATAACCTTTCGTGTGTTGGTGCGCCTTAAAACCCAATTCAATTATATAAGTTTTCATCGAAAGCTGCTTGTAAATTGTTCACCACATTTCTTGAATAAATATTGTTTATTAAAACCAAATATATTTGTAGGGGCTGGACAGGTTCCCAGCTTCCTATGTATCCTTCTTATCTCTCTGGCTAGGCTCTTTATACATGTAACCTTGGTGTTGACGAGCTGTTAAACAAGAAGACAACATTCAATTCATCAACTGATATTAGGGTACACATGCACCTTTAACCACAGATACCGGTTTAAAAAAAAAAGTCATATATATCTATTAAATATATACACGGTGGGGAATCAAAGGCACCATAACGCCTTGCACTGGGCACCATGTCGCAACCTGGGCACCATGACGTTTCAAAAAATGGGTTTATAGCATTTTATATGGCATATAATATTCAGTTATTTGTACCAGAGCATCCGTCTGTCAATTACACAGTTGTATGAAGGTCAAATATTAGCGTAGACCTGCATATCGTTGAAGAATGGTCACAAAATTCTGATTTTGACAAATCAAAAATGAACTCTTGCAAAGTCCAAACGCTCTACACGATTAGAATTTGGCATTTTTTCAATTATTTTGCTTTCAAAATAAAGGCTGGACATATTTGTCCGGAATGACATTCCCCGATTTTGGGGAATTGGACATAAAACGTCTTGATAAAAAAAAAAAAAAAATCACATTCACCTTTTGACGACAATTTCTGCGCTGGGCACCGTAACCGAAAATGCACAGTGACAATTTTAACGCATAACAATAACATTATGGTACCTTTGATTCCCCACCGTGATATATAAGACTTTTTTTTAAACCGGTATCTGTGCCTTTAACATTTAGCAAAATATAGACATACATACATGTACATGTATTTATATAATATTTTCATAAAAAGAACAAAGATTTTTTTATCAGTTATTAAATAAGTGCAAATGTCTGTAAACATTTATTTTCTTTGTCAGTCCATTCTGAACCTAGGAATTTAAATGTATTAAAAAAAAAAAGTTATCCGTTGTCCTGGAAACAAAATTCAATGAACAATGCAACATGTATATCCAGGTCATCAGAGTTTACAAAAAAGTCAGGGATTACAATGTTGGCTACTCTGCCAATTAATTCTTCAAAACACCCTTTTGTAGTACAAATGGACATACCGGTACAGCAAAATCTATTTTAATTTCAAGTAAAGCTTAAGTGACTTGAGAGCCACTATCAGGCATACCATTAAACTGTGTGTAAGTGTAATTTCAGTAAAATGTAAAATATGTAAAGCCTCATTTTCAACGAAGAGTTTATTTATTAAGAGATTTTGTATGGCTGACAGTGACAGCAGTTCGGAGATATTTAATGTAACAGTGACAGCAGTTCAGAGATATTTAATGTACACACGGGATATCCCCACCCACCCACCTGCACACAGGACCAATGGCTTTACATCCCCTCCAAATCAGTTCATAATCTCACAGTGCCTTGCCCAGGTAAAATAATATCGGAGAGCGTTTGATATACCTTGGATGTGGTCCCAATGCGGATAAAATGTTTAACCCATTGACTTCTAGGACGAGAGTAAAGTATGCTATCCACTCGACCCACAGACCTAATAACAATATTAATATGTATGTGACTCGACCACAGCAACTCCATTTACAAAATAAATTTATTTGTTATTTAAGCATTAATATAACTATTTTAAACTAACATCACAAAAAAAATCAAGTCTGGTCCCGCGAAATATGCACTGACCCGACAATATCAAAGCTTCCTGGTCAAATCGTACTTAAGTCAAATCGTACTCAGGTCAAATCGTACTGTTTTGGTAAATTCACTCTCATTTTTCGGTCAAATCGTTCTCATGGCAGATCAAATCACTCTCATGCTATTTATGAGTACGATTTGACCAAAATAATGAGTACGATTTGACTTTTATCAAAAACGTTTACTAGTGTTTACTAGTTTATATATATGATGCAGAACGTAGAAACAAATTATATGTAAAAAAATCTTCATTGTTGATTGTAGATTAATTAGTCAATGTTGAGTGCAAAATGTAAGTTGGTTATATACAGTATGGTATATTTTATTGTGTATTGTTATATTAAACTGTTGCTTGTAATAGTGTGTTTTGTAATTCCTCATTTTGTTAGTAATAATGATATAAGCCTGTTGGATCCTTTATATATTTTTTTAGATATTTAATCTTGTATAGGTATGATAGCAGAAAATGATGATGATGTTGTGTAAAAAGACTAGAATAAGAACTATGATGTCATTTGTGCTAAATAGTTTTCAATAATCGGTCTCTAAAATAAGGAGTATTCAGTACTCAGACCTCAAATTAAGGAGTATTCAGTACTCAGGGGTTGCATCCTCACAATTCAAACAAGCAAACTTTAGGGTACGGATCGTCTCTGGTATGTCGGCATGTAGGCCAGATATGGAGCTATGATATAACCTAGATGAAGTAATGTGCAAAACAAAAAAAAACCTTGTACGTATTTCTAATCATATGACTCATGTATGGAATCATGTGTGTAGTCATGTAGAGGTTATCTTCAACTATTGGCAGAGAGTATAAAGATATGCAAATTAGTTGACAACTAAAGCAAACATATGTCTCGTCACGAAGAGTTACGACATTACTTCTAGCATATTAATATATAAATGAACGTCTAGGACAACAAATCCATTAATTAATTCATATCACGGAACTAATGCAATACCAAGAAAGCAAGGAATGAGATATTGAATATTATGTTGATACTTGTACACATGTCACTGTAATAAACAATGTAGTTATACTTACTCACTTATTATTTGCGAACAAACATTCATTTCGTTTATTAAGACATTTTAAACAAAAACAGCATACTGCGACTTCTTTTTATAACTTTATAAAATGACATTTTAAACATATACATGTGATACATTAAGTGAAAGCATTGAGATAGTAACACTTGTCACAAGTTCCACAACATTCGTTCGTTTAAATACACTTTTATTCTGCGTATTAAACACATCTGGCTAGCAAACGGTCCCATATACACCGATTCAGTTTTTCAACATTTCGTGTCATTCATTCACACTATGCGTATTTTGAAATAAACATCTGTCAAAACCACATCTCTACCTAGCCTCTACGCTCAAACTCTCCAAAGAAATAATCCTGAAAAACACAGTAAAATACTTACTTAATTACTTACTTACTTACTACTTTAACCTCAGGTTAGATTTAACGATGAAATAGAAACTAATCTTGGGAAAACACATGCAAACTAGAAACTTTGGATTCTTTCAAGGAACTATTTCACGATCCTTCGATCCGGAAGTACTGCCTGACTTGTCTGACACCATACATCTCTGTGGACGTCTCACCAAATCCCAAGAATCTTGGCAAACGATGAAAAACGGTGGAAATGCAAAATTTCTTGATGACACTAATATTTTTCTGAATTAACTTTATATCATGCTTATACAAAAGAAAACAATTTTTCGGCTTGAATGTTTAAAATATACAGAAAATTATGCTCAGAATTATATTGCGGTAGAATATAAAGGTTTGTACTTTGGCATATCACTCCGACTCAAAACATTAAATTAGGCACCACCAAATCGTTCCCATAGGGTAACAGTACAGCATTTTGTTTACCAGCGATTTACAATATCACATAGCTCTTAACAATCTACCGTAAATTAAATAAGTAACCTAAAATATATATCAAAATGTTTCTTTCGATTGTTTACATGTCAATCAGCAGCCGATAGTTGGTGGTGTCACGGTGTTGAAGCTCTGTTTGCCATTTTTATATTTAGCTATGGTCATGTGACAAATTATCATGTGATCGCAGACTACTTTCTGAGACGTTGACAGAGGTTAATGTAATGGCCTCTAGGAGAGATTGTATCTTATATCGAATCAACTTGGTCACTGGTTATACATATCGGGTATTGATAAAATTATGCATATAAATATCACAACAATCCAAGTTTGTATTTGTGGTGAAATCCGTACTTAAGTCAAATCGTAGGCCTACTCAGGTCAAACCATATTGTAATGTCTTTTTATTATTTAAAATGCATTACAACATTACTTGAAACTTCTTTTATTATAATAATAGATAAAATATAATCAATAATCAACTGAAATTAGATTATTTCTAATGAAATAAAATAATGAGTACGATTCGACTTATTTCAAAATGTCAATGAGTACGATTTGACCAAAATGAGAGTGATTTGACTTAAGTACGATTTGACTTAAGTACGATTTGACCGGATACCATATCAAATAGGGTCCATGTAAAATGAAGGTGGGTGGGTTACGACAAATCATAAAAACTGACATAACTTCCTTATTTATAGGCCCATAGACATGAAATCGGTTTTAAATCAAAGAACAGACAATATGCTATTCACCAAACGACACTATGTGAGAAGAAGACGCCTACTTTAGTTTCCATCGACGATAAAGCGAGTTGTTGACGCTCACCGTGATTTTCACCAGCCATCATAACATTGGTGCAATAATCTTAATTAAAGCATTTTTCAAACAAAATTCACATGACTTAGGTCAATAAGATCGTATTGCATCGAATCCTCACCTCGGTCACACCTTTTGTATGTTAGTTATGAGTGAAACTATTTTTTAAACAACTGACATTCTCAAATTTAGAAACACCTTGTTGACACTTTGACCCACAATGCCTCATTCAAAATGCCACCAGCCATTGCCTGACCCCACGAAGAGAGAGTAGCGAGCGCAGTAGGGGAAGGGTACCAGACTAGGTAATCAGGCTGCTATGTTTACAGGCTGTTCCATTGGGCGCCCTCGTATGCAAAGTTCTGCTTTTCAATACACTAGTAGTCACGTGATAAACAATTAAGTCATTGCTTACATCATATAGCTTGCGCTGTATGGAATAGCTGTATTTTATCGTAGAATAACATACAGCTGTCTCTCTTCTTTGTGTATATGAAAGACTGCGGAGGTCTAGCTAGAATATTTTATTATACATCTGCATGTCAGCATCATGTTCAGACCATAAGTGAACTTTTTTGACCTTGACCTATTTAATCATATGAAATCAGTGCTTTCGCATAAAAAGCTGTAGAAAAGCCAAATGTTGGTAAAAACGAAAAAGTAAAACAAGTTTTTCAGATTGGTTTATTGTATAATATGGCACATGCAAACTGGCACTCCAAAAAATCTGGTTGTCTCTTTAGATCAGACTACACCAATTACCAACCAATCAACGGGCAGGGAAAAAGTTCCAGGGTAAATTCGGAGCTATTACACATAATCTCTTAATTATGATTGGTTGACAAAGAAAACAAACCAAAAAATCTTGCTATAAAAATATATAACAACTTTTGAATAGTACTTATAAAGGTTAAATTGTACATTTGTGCAATGTATTCATAATTTGTTGCACACTCACAGTAATGACCGGTGGCTTTTAATAGTAACATGAAGTCAACATAAAGCAACATATTTATTCTTTAAAGGGAGTACATCAGGCTTTTCAAAGGGGTCTAGGGGTCCGACTTAAAATTGACAAATAATGATTTTAATGAAATAGCGCCTAAACATAATGAATGATCCTAAAAATGACCCCTTAGTTACAAGGAAATTCATTATGGACAGTAATACGTGCTATCCTAGGTTACGCACCAGGGTTAATTTCAGCATTTTATGCCCGATTCCGTCCAAGCTATATGGTGTATTCGAAGTTTAAACCTTAACAATATGGTTCCAACATCATATTTTGATGGATATAAGTGTTTTATCATGAATTGGAACATTTTTATAATTTAAGATATTTCTAGAAAAATCATGATGTACTCCCTTTAACTAAATCTAGTGTTCAAAGTATTTAAACAATATAACCTGAACTTTTTGAAGTCACCTCTTAATTAATACAAGAGCGAAAATAACCGATATTTTAATAAAATTGCGGTATTTTATCTATACTGTATAGATACGGCGAAAACGACCCAAGAGTAAATCAGTACTTATTTCGACGGACGAGAATAAATAAATAGAAATCACTAGACACTAAGACCAGATTTGAAATAATCACAGAATTTCAGATAACCACAGGCTTCTAAATAATCCGCCACAGGTATAACATCACCAGTCACCTGAAGACCGGATTTCAAATAAACCCGCCAAAGGAACCTCTGAGAGAACTGATTTTGATTGACAGATCTTATGACCCAAGAGTAAATCAGTACTTATTTCGACGGACGAGAATAAATAAATAGAAATCACCAGTCACCTTTAAGACCAGATTTGAAATAACCACAGAATTTCAGATAACCACATGCTTCTAAATAATCTGCCACAGGTATAATATCACCAGTCACCTGAAGACCGGATAAACCCGCCACAGGAACGTCTGAGAGAACTGACCTTTGATTGACAGATGCGCTATATATACCCTTGGGTCATGATCACTTCGGCAAACTGACAAATGATTGACGGTCCGGTGGATCGACGGCCCGGTGGTGGAGGTGTGTCTGAATGATCCAATCGAAATGATCTAGTCAACCGGTAGCCAATGAAATTGGCGACCGGTGACCAGGCCAGGATTCAGACTCACCGGGCTTCAACTGACCGTCGATCACATTATTTGCCAGTAAGTTAGTAAAACGTTTTAATATGGTGCAGACATACATGAATGCATTCCTTGTTGAATTATGAAAAGAATGATGTAAGTTTATACTGATATAACAAACATTGTAGACAAATACTTTGAAGTGGGCAGGCCAAACCTACGCTATGAAACTTGGCTACTGTGCCCAAAATGTGGAGATTATTTTATAACTAAGCATTTAAACAATGAATAATATCTACTACATATGGGTTGCAACGTTACATCATTACTATAACAGGAATTGGTGGTATTAAACCAGATTAATTTATAAATTACTACCAGACCTTTACCGGTGCCAACAACAACAATAAACATGGCCGCCTCCAGTAAGATTGTCAGTTGCTAATGTGGAAATCTATCAAATAATGCAGTTTAAGGGCATTTTAAGAGATGAAGTTGATAATTCCTGAACACACCAAGGTGTATGTTATGTAAGTGAACAGTATTTATACGTTTAGAATAAATAGTAAAGGAATCACATTGTATAGTGGTACAGAGATGTAAATGATGCCCCCAAGTCGTACAGTACTATAAACTAGAAATGTCGCTGTAACAAATGCCCTGAAGTGGTTTTGACCTTTGACCTCTAAGTGTGACCTTGACCTTGGAGCCACGGACCTGGATTTTGTGCACGACATGTCTTGTGGTGAGCACTTGCGCCAAGTTATTTGAAAACCCGTCATAAATGTCAGAGTTACTGACCGGACACGATGGTACGGACAGACGAAGGGACTGACGGACTGAAAGTGCGACTACTATATGCCACCCTTCGCAGGCATAAAAAAGTTTAGGACCAACTACATCCTATGCCAGTCATTTTGGTAAAGGTACCAAATCAATAACACAATCATGGCCACCACAAAGTTGTATTTTTAAAATCCATTTTTAGCCGTGGTGGCCATCTTGAAGTTCAGGCCGACCTGACTGCTCAAGTGCCTAACTGTTCCACCGCCAGACTGCTCCACTGCCTGACTGCTCCACTGCCTGACTGCTCCACTGCTTGACTGACTGCTCCACTGCCTGACTGCTCCACACCTCAGTGCTACCCTGCCTGACTGCCCCACTGCCTGACTGCTCCACTGCCAGACTGCTCCACTGCCTGACTGCTCCACTGACTGACTGCTCCACTGCCAGACCGCTCCACTGCCTGACTGCTCCACTGCCTGACTGCTCAGTGCCAGACTGCTCCACTGCCTGACTGCTCCACTGTTGACTGCTCCACTGACTGACTGCTCCACTGCCTGACTGCTCCACTGACTGACTGCTCGACTGCCTGACTGCTCCACTGACTGACTGCTCCACTGTTGACTGCTCCACTGTTGACTGCTCCACTGACTGACTGCTCCACTGCATGACTGCTCCATTGCCTGACTGACTGCTCCACTGCCTGACTGCTCAGTGCCAGACTGCTCCACTGCCTGACTGCTCCACTGCCTAACTGTTCCACTGCCTGACTGCTCCACTGCCTGACTGCTCCACTGACTGACTGCTCCACTGCCTGACTGCCTGCTCCACTGCATGACTGCTCCATTGCCTGACTGACTGCTCCACTGCCTGACTGCTCCATTGCCTGACTGACTGCTCCACTGCATGACTGCTCCACTGCCTGCCTGCCTGACTGCTTCACTGCCTGACTGCTCCACTGACTGACTGCTCCACTGCCTGACTGCCTGCTCCACTGCATGACTGCTCCACTGCCTGCCTGCCTGACTGCTCCACTGCCTGCCTGCCTGACTGCTCCACTGCCTGACTGCTCCACTGTGAATTAAAGGGAGTGCGCTGAATTCATTTATCAGTGATTTGGCAAAAATATATATAGAGAGAATCTTACATGGGTGACTGTGTTTTATTGATTTTAATAAATGATTTGGAAAAAATGATAGGACACTCAGCTCTATATTTTTATCCAACATTTTAGTTTATTAAATACAGTAATACAGTCACGAATGTAAGATTCTGTTTATCACATAAAACACCTAGAACGTGATGGTTTCACTTTATTGTTGTCAATTTACCTTATATACGGTGACAATTTGCAAGCAAAATCATGATGTTTTGTTGTTTACATGACGTTGTTTTGTTGTTTACTTGACGTCGCTATGATACGCGGCTGTAAATGTGTTCGCCCTACAAATAATTTGACACCTTAAACCAAATTGAACATTACTAACATGCATTTTATGAAGTAAGATTTCAATAATGATAAATAGTTAAGGTGTCTGAACGTATAATATGATATACCATGCCAACAATTGGGATTAAATCGTTTACTGTATACAAACACAGTGATTCGGTCCTCGTTTGCATCCTTATAACGATATATAAGTCATGCTATTAAAAGCTTATTGTACTTTTAGAAGACGTGATAAATTATGTATAATGTATTTTCACTTGATCTCTTGTAGATAACTGAAAGCTAGTGATGGTACGCAACTAATGGAATGACTCCCATTCTGGATGCCCCCAATTCAAGCCTTTTCTTGTTTTTCAACAGGTCATCTATTTATATTTCAGGACAATCCTGAGCCAACCAAATGTCTCTGATCGGGTGTACACACAGGTACATGACCTGCATTATCAGTGAATGTTACAGCACAGTGGATGAGGGAAATATTGTGTACGACAAACACAGCTGCAGACAAACACAGCTGCAGACAAACACAGCTTGACCGTCCCCTGCTGCTGCATTGATGAAACGATATTGAGGTGAGTATTATGCGACCAAGTATGGTGGGTGTGTGGTGTGACCAAGTATGGTGGGTGTGTGGTGTGACCAAGTATGGTGGGTGTGTGGTGTGACCAAGTATGGTGGGTGTGTGGTGTGACCAAGTATGGTGGGTGTGTGGTGTGACCAAGTATGGTGGGTGGTGTGTGGGTTGAGTTTGGCTGTGATGTTGTATATGGTCTTGGAAAAGAGTCCCGACCACTACCCGGTGGCACACACATTGAGCAAGTCGCTTAAAGGTGAAATATAGCGTGTCTTTTGAGCATATATTCTCAAAAGACAATATAATATACAATCTGTTCAAATATTACACTTATTGGTTGTCCCGTTTTGTCACAGTAGCCAGTTATACATCATAGCGCACACGCTCCGAGTTTCGCCCTTTTTAAAGACAGGTAAGTGTCACGAGACCTGTGACGTCATTGGTACTAAGCGATTAGCAGCTCCGCATTAAGTCTGCATTGTCTATGTAGGATTACGTTTTATGGTACGTGTTAAAAATGCCGTGTGCTGTTGCTTGTTGCAAACGTGTGCATACAAAAGGACAATATAATGATATCAGTTTCTTTCATGTTCTAAATCAGGTTAATGATTAAGATTTGAAGTGTGGGTGGACCGCTGCCGACGAAAATCACCCGTCTCGTCAAAAAAGTGGGATTCTTTGAAAGACGCGCAAGTTTGTAGTAACATTTTGAGTTGGATTCACGGGAAGTCCATCCTTTGGTTTCTTTTTTGTTGAATTTGGAAAACAGACGGCCATGCCGATTAAAAAAACAACAGCGGTACCTACAATATTACAAAAATGAGAAGTGCCTAACCCCGCCGTTTCCGAGCAAGTTTTATTCACCGATTCAACCGGCATTGAGGAGTAAATTAATAAATGAGGTAACATAAACGTTTTTGTTTTATTATCTTAGCACTTCATCGTGTATACGTATGCTAAATTGTATAAAGGTAAAAAGTCTTAAATCTTTATATACACCGTGATTGTTTAGCTGTTGAATTAGAAGCATGCGTCTTTACGTGAATCAGTCAAGAACTGACGGCGCTAATTTAATGTAGCCGTCTTTTTCAAAAGATTGCTTAAAAAAAAAATCAGCATATAAATTGAAATGAATCCGGTGAAATAAGCACTGTGTCTTTGTTTCAGTATATAGTCAAAACTTATAGCGACTACTCCTCTGATATCTAGTTGATCCCTGCAAGATGGCCACCACAGCTAAAAATAGATTTAAAAAAAAGAAAAGTTAGTAGTGACTACTTCTTGAGAACAAGTGATATTGACATGGGACTTTTTCTTAAATGATCAGCATGACATGATGTAAACTTGTAGCGACTATTTCTCTGAATCTTCTTGACGGATTTCCATGAAACTTCTGGGAATGTTGCTCTTGATGTCTAGTTGATCCTAGCAAAATTTCATATCTGCTGGAAATTCAAGATGGCCGCCACGGCTAAAAATAAATATTGATATGGGACTTTTTCTAAAATTATCAGCATGACATGGTGTCGAAAATCATTTTGATTCGCAATTAAACATGGCTGCCAGTGGCCATCTTTGTTTACATAGTTATATAGTAAAAACTTGTAACAACTTCTCCTCTGAAACTACTTGGCGGATTTTCATGAAACTTCACAGGAATGTTGCTCTTGATGTCTAGTTGATCCTAGCAAATTTCAAGTCGGCCGATAATTCAAGATGGCAACTTTGCAGCCACTACTCAAAAACCGTAAGTGGTATTGATGTGGAACCTTTACTAAAATGACTGGCATGACATGTAGTTGGTCCTAAACAAATTTCTTTTGATTCCATTTCAAACATGGCCGCCAGCAGCCATCTTTGTTTACATAGAGTTATATAGGAAAAACTTGTGGTGACTACTCAAAGTGCTGGTCCTATTTTCATAAAACTGCACAGGTTCCCATGGCTGACCTAGCTATCAGAATCTACCAGTAGAGCTTCAAGGTCATTGACCTCTTGTTTATCTACAAATTGGTATTAATAGGATTACATGTTAATATATTTATGGAGTTGATGTAAACTTTGTCAAATTCCACACAAACTTTAACATAAAGGCTGTATTCAATGTGTGCCCGATTCAGTAAAGTTTACACTTGCATAAACTCCATAAAAATAAATGTAATCCTATATTATTCCACTGAACACTCAAAATTGTGTAATGTTTGAGAATACCTATAAATGTGCTACAGCATTAT
Organism: Cyrtodaria siliqua; assembly: GCA_037043455.1. Lineage (NCBI taxonomy): Eukaryota > Metazoa > Mollusca > Bivalvia > Adapedonta > Hiatellidae > Cyrtodaria > Cyrtodaria siliqua. The sequence continues at coordinate 30,445 of JAWPHD010008475.1, read as the reverse complement.
CTACGTAATAAATCTACATAATAAATCCATCATATCGGAATAAATCCATAATATCGGAAGAATCCAGCGTGGTTTTCTCTTAATGCAAAAATGGTTCTCCTATTAAATATGTTCATGTGTTTAAAGGGTCTGGAGGCAATCTGGGAGCTGCATGACAATGGTACCAATGCATGACAATGGTACCAGCATGACAATGGTACCAATGACAATGGTACCAATGTATGACAGTGCTTACTGGTAGAACCAGTGCTGTATACCTCCCGCCATACATAACAATAGACACTTTCTCATTTACAAGTTGCGCTCCCAGCGGGATTTTAACGAGCATGTTTTAAACGCAGTGTTGACCATCCCGGCCACCAGTGATACAAATACAAAAGAAAACTGTCATAATGTGCTTCAGTTTCATATGACATGTGCATTAAATAAGCTGCATATTAAGTTTGGTTGAATTAAGAAATTGTTCGGACTGGAAAACATGGACAATTCTGTGTATTTTTATCCCCAGAAGGAAGGCACATAGTACTCTCACCATCCGTCGCAGCCATAGATTCGAAATTACTGAAAAGAATTTCATGAACTTCACACAAATGTTAATCACAATGAGAAGGTGTTAAGAATTAGGTCCTTATCTCAGAGGTCAAGGTCACACTAGGAGGTCAAAGGTCAAGGTAACTTCGGGGGTGCATTTGTCATGGTAGCGCCGTGGTGTAATGGTTACCAATGCGGTTTAGTAACCCAGGGATCGCGCGTTCAATCCCAGCCAGGACCGAATTTGGGTTAATTACCGAAATATTTCAAAAGTATTTCCTACCTTACCAGTCCTTCGGATGAGACTTAAAACCTAGGTCTGCTCGCTAAAATGCTTAGTGCAATACAGCGAGGATAAATAAACGCTTATACACACACATTTGTCACTTTCTGGTGACATTTCTTCTTGTTAAATTTTCAATATTAATTCATATTGGGTTCATATTGCTAGCATCTTATTATATAAATTTAAAAAAACAGTTTTAGTATCATTTTATAGAATTTTGTGATTATTGATTTCAAGGAACGTGAATACAACCACTGCAATCTCACAAACATACCGTCACATGCAGAGGGGTAGGACCCCAACATTCATATTAATTTTTTATCATGCTCATTCAAGGTCTTTATCATGACACCGCGTGTGGTAACTTGGCTCCATCGTAAATGGAGTGTCTACTATAGAATTTGAAGCAACTCTGCAGTTCTGCAGTTAAGAAGGTTCTAGGCTCATTCTCCATATTTTATCTTGATGTAAATGGAAGATGAGCTTGGCATTTCATTCCTGTTGGGCGCCCTATAACCTTTCATGTGTTGGTGTGCCTTAAAACCCAATTCAGTTTAATTTAAGAAACTCATAACTCAGTGTAGAGTAGAAACGCAATCAATTCTAGGAACTGATTGAATCTCCCCATTTTTACTTAAATTGCTTCTATCATGACATCACTGTCTGGTATTGTGACATCAATGTCTGGTATTGTGACATCACTGTCTGGTATTGTGACATCACCATCTGGTATTATGACATTACTGTCTGGTATCATGACATCACTGTCTGGTATTGTGACATTACTGTCTGGTATCATGACATCACCATCTAGTATTGTGACATCACTGTCTGGTATTGTGACATCACTGTCTGGTATTGTGACATCACTGTCTGGTATTGTGACATCACTTCCTGGTATTCTGATATCAACTTCTACTATTGTGATGTCACATATTTTCACTCAGCCAGTACTGAGAACTGAGAGTAAAAAACACTACAGGATTCAGACTATTTGTCTCATTGAGTAATGAATTGCTTGAAACCAAGAATCGCAAAATTCTAAATATAAAATAATTCTATAATCAGTTTATTAATAATACTAAAGTGTAGTTCGATCACAAAAGAAGAATGTATTCTTGTCTTAGAGCATTGTATGGATTAATATTAATGATGTATGCATCAAAAACTACTAGTCGAGTTGTTTAGTTTTCCCAGACCAATTTCTTTCATTTACAACAAATCAATATTTATGTTGCCTATGCAACTGGTATGACACTGAAACGCATTATATTAGTTTAACTTGTATTTGAATTGACACCCATCATTCTTCCAGATCGCCTTGTCTCTTTAGCAGAGATGGTACCGGTTTTGTCATGTACAAGTGTATAAATTGTTGCCAATTTACACGAATACATTTTAAGAAATAGATCTCATGGCCATACTGCATGAAACAAATGATAAGAACGAACTAACATCTGGTGCAGTACAACTCAGATCAGAAAACTTACCGAACTAACATCTGGTGCGGTACAACTCAGATCAGTAAACTTACTGAACTAACATCTGGTGCGGTACAACTCAGATCAGTAAACTTACCGAACTAACATCTGGTGAGGTACAACTCAGATCAGAAAACTTACCGAACTAACATCTGGTGCGGTACAACTCAGATCAGTAAACTTACCGAACTAACATCTGGTGAGGTACAACTCAGATCAGTAAACTTACCGAACTAACATCTGGTGAGGTACAACTCAGATCAGTAAACTTACCGAACTAACATCTGGTGAGGTACAACTCAGATCAGTAAACTTACCGAACTAACATCTGGTGCGGTACAACTCTGATCAGTAAACCTACCGAACTAACATCTGGTGAGGTACAACTCAGATCAGTACAACTCAGATCAGTAAACTTACCGAACTAACATCTGGTGCAGTACAACTCAGATCAGTAAACCTACCGAACTAACATCTGGTGCGGTACAACTCAGATCAGTAAACCTACCGAACTAACATCTGGTGAGGTACAACTCAGATCAGTAAACTTACCGAACTAACATCTGGTGAGGTACAACTCAGATCAGTAAACTTACTGTTTTGCAACGATGACAAGCAATATGAACCCCATTAATATGAATTAATATTTATGATGTAACAACAAAACTCCACTGAGTCAAGTTTTCCAGACCAAACATTTTCGTAAAGAATTATTAAACCGAAGGTAACTTGTGGCTCACATATACTCAGCAAAAATAGAAACGTCCCTCTTTTAAGCTGTGATTTGCATAGGGTTGGCTTTGTTACACTTTGTACACCAATCTAGATATAATTTCATCATTTTATACTTATCACTCAATCATTCTGATCAATATTAATAATCATCAAAAACCAAAGCTTGTCTGTTGCTGCTAAAACACGTTTTTATTCAAATTGCAAAATCACTATATTTTTATTATTAAGGGAGGTAATCTGAAAATATTCGTTCTTGAAAGTTGTATGGCGAAAAATGAATGAGAAGATCAGCTTCTTTTCTCTGTTTTTGTGGTGATGAGGTCATTCTCTGTTTATTTCAATATAACAAAACTGTGTTAACTCAAAGTTTTAACCAAAAGACCCGGAAATGCTGTTTAAACCAAATCAAGGGGAATAAGTTTGCCCACAGGTTTGATTCAAAGAAAATTGTTTGGCCTTTAACAAAGGTATTGGCATATAAGATTAAATAAAATATAATTTCATTGTGTCTAAATCTATGGGTAAAGTTGGGGACGTTTCTATTTTTGCTCAGTATAGATGCATGTGTGTGCATACTTGATAAACAGAACGACATTATGATAGTTTACATTATGATAGTTTTCATTTGTATTTGGGTTGACAAAAAACTCTCTTCCTCAAGACAGCTTCTGCTTCATAAGAAACATACTAATTTTAGTGTAATTAATTTTAGTGTAATTATACTAAAGGAATAAAAAAAAATGCAACTGGAATTTCCACTATATAATTTATATACTGCATTCCACGTAATAGTCCAAAGAAATCCCAAGATGATTTGTAGAAACTACAAGGGTGTTCCACTGAGATCTTTTTTCAGCAGGTACAATCTAACTATAAATTTTGAAAGTTATAAAGTTTGAAGACGAGGGGTGCAATCCTTCATGAATAATGGACAATGGACAAAGTGATCCCTAAGTGTCTGCCATGCTACGCATGTGACACAAAAAAAGGGTTGCAGCTGGTTAGAGAAGACAACACTGCTGTTGTAGAATTTTTCAGAAATTTATAAATAAGTTTTGCTTTGAAAATTTAAGTACTGTATTTAATGCAAAGAGATTGCAAAATTTTACATCCAAAGTTTGCTCACCTGCTTCAGCCAAACGCATATTCTACCAATAATAAAACTTTGAAAGGATATCATTTGGTGTGTTATGTGTTGGTTTAGTATTTTTTCTGAAAGTAAAGGTCTAATGTATCCATGTACCATTTGATCAACAGCATATTAGGCCTATACATACAGGAAGCACATAGCAGAAATTTCAGAGTTGCATTTCTTTTTTTCCTTTAGTATAGAAATCAAGCACTGCTCAATCACAAGAGATTTATCACACATATAATGGTACTTTGTTTTTTTCAATGTCAGTTTAAGCTGCATGTTCATATTTAAGTATCGCAAAAATGAACATACGTGTATTATAATTTCAAGAACATAAAACCTGCACTCGTGAAACTTCACATTTACATTATCCTTGGTGAAAGGAGGAACACTGTTGCTTTTGGGGTCAGTAGGTGAAGGGTCAGTGTCACAATAACCTCATGGACACATGATTTGAGTGTTGCAACTCCAAGTATAACACCTAGACTCATGAAACTTGATAGGTACATTGCCCTTGGTAAGAGGTGAAACACTTGCTTTTGTCTAAGGTCAAGGTCACAATGACCTCATATGGACAACACCTAGTCATGAAACTTCATAGGTACATTGCCCTTCACAAGATGATGCTTTGGTGGCCCTTCTGATTTAGTTAGGTCAAAAATCTCTATGAAAATTAAAATATTCACTGCCAACGAAGTCTGAACTTTGTTAGGGTAAAAAATCCATTGCTCTATTTTAGACTGTATCAAAGAAATATGCCTTAATTTCTGGTAGTGTAAAGGACAAAACAAACGTTATACACATTTGACATGCAATGGATTTCTAGCCGGAAATTTAATAATGTTTTTGATTGTTTTGATTGTTTTTAATCCACACTGGGCACTGCAACATTAAATGTTCAATTTTCATACTGATTTTTGATTGTTTGACCTATATGGCTAATTGAGATGACCTAACATGTTCGGTGATCATTCCTGGTGATCATTCCCGTGATGTCATGTGTGTGTGTGTGTGTAGTTCTAAGGTTTATAGTCCGTCTGCCAACGAACACGTCAAGGTTGACCTGACGCGATGGGCACAATAGAGTCTGGACTTTCCCGTGATGTCGTGGCTTCCTATTTTGACCTTGCACTTTTAAATTGGATTACCGGTATCTATTCATGTATATAAAATTATTCTATTTGCCAAAAACTATGATGGAAATAAAAGAAAAAGTCCAGAATACACGTCTACAACAAGCTGTAATACTGATATCTGACACATCATGTTCAACATTAATGGTCAACAGTTCCTTCTTGTTTCTGTTCTTCTTTTTCTTTTTCTTCTATCCCAACGAGTCTGAAAGCAGACAAATAAAGATACAATGAGATTAATATAAAGGGAGTGTGCAACAATAAAGTCTTGTGTGAAAACTAATACCTTGGGCAGGAAAACATAACAAAATACAAAGTTTGCAAGCTGCTGTATTTAAAATACAGTTTTTGTTTTGCTATCTTTAGGTTAGTTAGAGCTACTTATGCTCAAGATGGTGTTAATAGTTTCGTGTTGCCAGGTGGGCTTACTAGTGATGCATTAGTATTGATGCAAGTTGGCGTTAGTAGAGTGCTAGGTTGTTAGGTGGCATTAGTAGTGCTGCTATTTTTGGCTCAAGAGTGCAATAAAATCTTAATGCAGTTTTGTGTGTCATATTTTATCTCGATGTACATGGAAGATGAGCCTGGCATGTTCATGCCTGTTAGGCACCATATAACCTTTTCATGTGTTGGTGCGCCTTAAAACCCCAATTCAATTCAATTCCATGGACCTGTGTCAAACTTTCTGTGACCATTTATCCTTTCTTCATTTTTGTAGGCAAGTTTGGATGATTTATAATGGACACATAATTTTAGTTAATTTGTTATATCTAAAACTTAATTTCTATTCCCAGATGATGGCTGAAAAACTAGAAATGTGTCCATAGGACACGGATGCCCCCATTTGGGTCACTATGCCATAGCATTTTGGTAATGAACAAACATAAACACTGATAAACACGTTTAACTTAGGTGTGCATCTTCGATTGCTGGTCTGTAAACATTCCTGTAAAGTTTGGTGACCATAGGTTAAATAGTTATGGAGGATCACACGACACAAGTTTTTAAGTTTTTCAGCCCCTATTTTGACTAAGGGCTGTGGCTTTAAAATAAAAACGAAAACCCAGGTGCGCATCTTCACTTGCTGGTCAACATTCCTGTAAAGTAAGTTTCGTGACCACAAGTGGGTGCATAAAAAGTTTCAACACATCTGTGTGCAGGTACAACAGACGACAAGTGTCACTCCTCTCCGTTGGGTCTTCATTTGACCATCCCAAAATGGTTTGGGTTTCACCACTGCTTTAAACAAGTCATTAAAACCAACTGCTCTGTCTGCATGCAGTCTTGCTTAATATTTATTAGTCAAAGAAACGGATAAATACAGGAATCAAGATTGCAGGGCAATTTCCAGACACCTCTTCTACGGCAGCAGCTCTAAACATTCTTTATCAGATAACGTGGGATGGGAGTGTAATAAAGCTGTGACAGCTGTGACATACATGTATACTCAGTTGCAAAAGAAACTGGACACTATATTACAACCTATCCTCTTTATCAAGCAACAGTCCCTTAATGATTCAACCTATTGAAAAACAAATGACAAGATGATATTGGCAATGGAATGATAAAAACGTTGGTACCAAACATGCCATTCATTTTGGAATTTGTCAATTTAATTCTAAAACAAAACTTTATACAATTAAATCTAAACAAAACTCAGTGTCCACTTTCTTTAGCAACTGAGTATAGTAATACACTAGTGTAATAAATATGCAAATGAAGGCTGAATCATGTCTGTGTAGATAATTTTTGACTGCAATGAGTACTTACTCATCAGATTCAACATGAATGAATAACGAGGAACACGTTCAGAGTATTTTTTTAATAGTTCATGTTTCCAAAATGGATGTGAATCCGTTTTATAATACACTTTACAAGAAACAACCGTTCTGCTTCAATGGATGTGAAGGAAAACAAAACACTGTATGGCCTATATGACACATGCTTAGAACAATTTTCATCATGTAAATATGGAATAAACTCACAATTTAAAAAAAAAAGAGGGTTTTATTTGAAAAAAAGTTTGAGTAAAATACTTAAAAACTCAGCTTATCTACAGCTCTGTGTAAAGCTTGGTGTGCAATGTAAATACCTTGTCAACTCCCGAAACCGGTAATAATCGAAAACAGACGAGGCTGTTCGACTGCTCATTATGGTATGTAAAGGGTATAAAACAAACATTCTTGTACCTTTAGGTGCATACTTTCTGGTTTATGTGAAGTGCTGTGGTCTAGTGGTAGGGCTTCAGACTCAGAATCGTAGGGTCAAGGCTACAAACTCCGCTATCACCATATGTGTCGTGTCCCTGAGCAAGACACTATCTGCATTTGCCTAGTACTGGTTCCACCCAGGAAGACATCAAGAATGATTAAAAAAAAATCAGAGAGCTTTCGTTACAATCAATGTAAAATAAATAAGTTCAAACTAAATATTCTAGTACCTTTAGGTACATGTACAGGGTACAAGGCTCATCTTCTTTTGATGAGGCAGTAACAGTCGTGCATCAATTGGCACCCACTGAACGGGGTCCGGACATTTACCCTCCATAAAACTGGCATGCTGACGGTGCAGATCAAATACACCCCTGAAATAAACAGAAACGTGCATTTCATCTATAAGTTGATCACTAGATGGATATACATCAGTAAACTGATCACTGTGATGTTGCACAATTTTGGAGTTAATGAAAAAAGCTTAGTATCGTTCAACATGTTTACGTCATTCTATACATACACCAGCTTGTCACAACTGACGATAGTTCACTGCACTAAGACGCATTGCAGCAAAATATAGATTTTGTCTACATCCGCACCGCATTACCGCTAGTGATTATTCCGTATTACCGCAAGTGATTATTTTGTATAATAAAATCAAAGTACGTACCGGTAGTTCTATCTGATGTCAATTATTTTCAAAATTATGCTATAATAAAATTATGCTATAATAACTGTGACCAAGGTGAGGGATCAATGCGCTAAGGTATAATTTATCTGACTGACATACTTTTTCAGTAAATAATGCTTTAAATAAGATATTTGCACCAAAGGTGTGATATAGCGGGTCGAATCTGCAGGTAGGTATCAACAACATGCTTTATCGTCAATCAGGAAACTAAAATAGGCGTCTCTTTCTCTCTTAACATGGTTTGCTGAACAGCATTTTGTCTTTTCTTTGATTTAAAACCGATCTGATGTCTATGGGCCTAAAAATAAGGAAGTTATGTCAGTTTTATGATATTTTCTACCCCACCACCTTCTTTTTAGATGGCCCATATTTGATATTGTTGGATATATTGTCGTAGAAACGTTTCAGTTATTGGGTGTGGGAGTGGGAACTGTTTGAGAGAAAACATATTTGGCAAGCAGAAACAAAAATAGAAGAAAGTTTGTTTGATTTATTTGTTGGAGGAGACCGACTTCTTGACAAAATATTTTACAAGCCAAATAAAACAACATTCATGCTCAATGATATCAATAGGAGATACAACATGTATTAGTTACAGAATGTCCAACTAGGTGTTCTGAGCATATACCATGAAATATATTGAGGCGATAGCTGCCCTTGCGAAAATTAGATTGAAAATCCTGACTTTCATGTAATTACTTAGAATCCCTAGAATCTTTTTCCTAAGTATTCCTAAAAATTCCATGAAAACCGTAGGATTAAGGGATTGGATTTTGTTGGATTTCATTGGCAGTATTGGCCGCGCTTTCCTAGGAATTCCTATGAAATCTCAGGTGGAAAAACATTGAAATTCGTAGGAATTTCAAAACAGAAGGCATTGGAAATTGATAGGATGTGGAAAAACATTGGATTTCCTTGGCGGTATTGGCTGCGATTTCCTAAGAATTCCTAGAAAATCTAAAGAAAAAATATTGGAATTCTTATGAATTTCAAAACAGAAAAACATTGGAATTCCTATGAATTTCAAAACAGAAAAACACTGGAATTCATAGGAATTTCAAAACAAAAACATATTGGATATTGCTAGGATTTCCTAGAAATTCCAAGTTCTCTACAAAAACATAAAGCAGAAGCAATATAAGATTTCTTTGGACTTGCATTGCTGGTGACAATGATAATAAAATATTCATATTTTGTATTTATTTTTTAATAAAATAAATTCACAGTAACTTATTTGACACTGGGTTGTAAGACGATAGTTTTCTTGATATTTTGTGTTTAAACTAAATTATTCTTTTAGAAAAAAATATACTTAAAATTAATCAGAATGTTCTTTCAGGTTGAATTTGCATCATTTGAACATCTGCCCATTAACATCAATATGATTGATTTAAGATTTTTTTTTTTGAAAATTTAAATTAGAATGTTAACTGAAATATTATTTGAAACATATATGTATATCTCATTTAAAATCATTAAAATGAAAAACAAATAATAAAAAAATGCTACAAAATAATTTACTTATAGGGCATATAACCATATGAAAGAATCCTAAATCTTGGTTCCCCGTAATGTGTTCATCCTGTGTTTGTTGGTCCATGCTAAGGTGTGACATATTCTGAAAGAAAATACAGAGATCATCATTTGCATATTCCTATTTACCATATACTTTTAACTAAGAATAGAAGGCAGATCTAGAATTTAAAGGCGGATAAACTATGACAGTTAACCAATTGCTACAATTCTATCCTAAATGTAATGTACCCAATCTACTTTTTCAACATATTTCTTAAATAGGAGAGCAGAATCATCAGATAAGACTAGTCGCTCTTATTATTGATTTCAATTTGGAACAGTAAACTATTTAGTAGCGTGTCTACTGCAATTCCGAAATGTATATACTATTAGTCTAACCAAAGATACATGGGAAACTTACTTTTGCATGCTAAATATGGAAAATGTTTCATCCAAGACTTCATCTCCTGGTTTGTCTGGTACCAGCCTGTCATGGCCCCTAACAAAAGCAGTCTCTTTCGGTTCTAAAAAAGTAATTTTAACCAGAGTTTATGTCTCTGACTGTTTTAACAAAATGAATTTAAACGACATTGTTTTTTAAATCACTGTCATGTGCAAACATATACAAGTCATGTTTAAGAGTTGCTTATATCATCTGTTTTAAAGAGGTTTGGATAAATCTCTTCTTCACCAGTGTCCATAACAGTGGTTATATAGGCAAAATGAGGAAGATGATGACATCTGCTTCAGCAGCTTTGAAAAGAGTCAAAATGTCTCAAATATAATCAACAATTAGTCTAAGCATTCTAATGAATATACATTTCACAATCTTTGCTGAACATTAATTGTATGTCATATTGATAATTTGAAGTAGATTAGTACATACCTGTAATTATCAGATTTCATTCTGCTTCTGTCTTAATTCTCCAGTAAAATATAAATATGAGACTAGCCACACTTGTATCCAGCAGAACCAAGAGTTTCAATAAAAATAATTTCACAATTTAGTAATTTATTAAATAAGATAATCAACAAATACATGTTTCCTGTGCCCCACATGTTCGAAATTTTCAAACTGACCAGCCTGGAATTTGTTAACCAATCAACTCTCAGCAATCAGGGGTAACACTTAGGTTAATTCAGAGTATATTATGTAAATGTACCACTAATGTATGGCCGATAGATGGACATAATCCTTTTATCACCTCACATCTGGAAATGATTCTCTGAGGTTTGCCAATACAAAGGGCTGCATTAAGACCTTTCTGTGTTTCCAGTATTTTAGAAATGATCCTTATCTGATACATGTACATCATAAGTAGAAGTAGTAACAGCAGTAGTAGTAGAAGTAGTAACATCAGTAGTAGTAGTAGTAATAGCAGTAGTAGTAGAATTAGTGCATGCAGTAGTAACAGCAGTAGCAGCAGCAACAACAGCAGTAATAGTAGAGGTAGTAGTAGTAGTAGTAGTAACAGCAGCAGTAGTAGTAGTAGTAATAGCAGTAGTAGTAGAAGTAGTGCATGTAGAAGTAACAGCAGTAGCAGCAGCAAAAACAGCAGTAGTAGTAGTATGGGGCATCAGCAGCAGCAGTAGTAGTGAAAGTAGTAGTAGTAGAGCATTAGTAGTAGTAGTAACAGCAGTAGTAGTAGTAGTAGTAGTGGTAATAACAGCAGTAGTAGTAGTAGTAGTAGTAGTAGTGGTAATAACAGCAGTAGTAGTAGTAGTGGTAATAACAGCAGTAGTAGTGAAAGTAGTAGTAACAGCAGCAGTAGTAACAGCAGTAGTAGTAGTAGTAGTAACAGCAGTAGTAGTGAAAGTAGTAGTAGTAGTAACAGCAGTAGTAGTGAAAGTAGTAGTGGTAATAACAGCAGTAGTAGTGAAAGTAGTAGTAACAGCAGTAGTAGTGAAAGTAGTAGTAGTAGTAACAGCAGTAGTAGTGAAAGTAGTAGTAGTAGTAACAGCAGTAGTAGTGAAAGTAGTAGTAACAGCAGTAGTAGTGAAAGTAGTAGTAGTAGTAACAGCAGTAGTAGTGAAAGAAGTAGTGGTAATAACAGCAGTAGTAGTGAAAGTAGTAGTAACAGCAGTAGTAGTAGTAGTGGTAATAACAGGAGTAGTAGTAGTAACAGCAGTAGTAGTAGTAGTAGTGGTAATAACAGCAGTAGTAGTGAAAGTAGTAGTAACAGCAGTAGTAGTAGTAACAGCAGTAGTAGTAGAAGTAGTGCATGTAGTAGTAACAGCAGTAGTAGCAGCAGTACTAGTAGTAGTAGTAGTAGTAAAGCGTAGTAGTAACAGCAGTAGTAGTAGTAGTAGTAACAGCAGTAGTAGTAGAAGTAATACATGTAGTAGTAACAGAAGTAGCAGCAGCAACAACAGCAGTAGTAGTAGTAGTAGTAGTAGTAGTAGTAGTAGTAGAGCAGTTGGTGTTGTAGTAGAAGTAGTAGTAAATAAGTCCAAAGTATACCAATATTTTTCCAATTGTGAAAAGATAGGAAAACATTGTGGACGTTTTTTTTCTGGTCAAGAATTCAAGTCCAAGCTTTCCCAAGCTTTTCCGAAGTTTGCTGATGGATGGACAGAGAGTAGAAGTCCAATGTTTATGCACAGGGAAAAACATTGGATTTTGATGGATTAAAAATCCAATGTTTTCCAAACTTTCTCCAAGAAACAATCTTGAGAATTCCATGGAATTTCTAGGAGTTTTCATTCCAAGGAAATCCAATGTCTTTCCAAGGGAGAAAACATCGAACTTCCTTGGAATTCTAAAGAATTCTTAAGAATGAAAAATACTTGGATTTATTTCTGCAGGGGTGAGATGTTTTCATGATATATGCGTGTAACACCAAGTTGGATATTTTATAACTGTTTTATTGCAAGCCACACACCCCTTGTATGATATCTGGTATAACGGCATACGTTTTGAAAAGTGCCATTATACGAAATATTGGTACACTTTCGTCTTCCTGTATTGAATATATATGTATAGCTATGCATCATCTTTTGGTGCTGTTATCTCAGTTTAAAACACTAATATGGGTACATGTACATTCAATTTAAATTACAGTCAATTTTACTGTCATGGCAGATATTTTGATGGATTTAATCACAGAATAATAATTTTTAAATGAATGTTATTGCTTTCTGTTAATGATACAATGTTTAATGTGGTTTATTCAACGTAACATTATGCATCTCTATATGTAAATAAGTACTGAAAAGGTGATCCCTTGGAAGCAACAAACACAAACAAGAGAGAAAAGTTGCAGACTCGGTTTTATTGAGTCTGTTCATTAGAGGTAATAATAATATGCAACACCTCTCACGCCTCCTAGCACTGGCTAAAGCGATATTCTACTTTAAAGCTACACAGAATGGGCCTGATGATCCCAAAGGACCAGTAAATAATAACACTACTGATTTGTAGTTGGGGCGACTTTTTGTCAGCATAATACTTGCACTATACCTACTGGGCTATGGAAGACATATGGTTCGGATTCAGTTATTTACCATGTAGCTGTGTTCAGTATCATTGGCTGTCGATATTGTATTGAGGTAGCTATTGCAGTCTACGGTAGTTACAGTTATGCCATTTTAAAATAATAAAGTAATGTAGATCTTTTATATATGCAAGTAATCATGTATCCATCGGTGTATTGTAGAATATGCACATTAAAGATCTCACTGAAGGTCTGTGTTAATCAGGGATACAAAAAACTAACAAACCCTTCTTCGGAAATGAGGCTGCCATGACATTAAATTAAAATTGATTGTGTTCAGTATCAGTAGAAAGAAATAGAAATCTCATTCTTCATTATACCTCCTACACAGTGATAATGTACATGTACCTATACTTGCTATGTATTTTATATTTTAGCATCTGAATACCCTAGTTAAGTATAGCAAGAAACCAGGACAGATACTCATAAGGTGATAACAGCAGTCTGCAGCTAGCATTTGTGCCAGACCATAAAGGAAGTGGGACATAGTCATGACCTCTTGCTATCACATGAAACTATCCATCTTGCAAGTGTGTATTTAAGTTCTGCATTTGCGATTGGATAGTGATTTTGGATAAGCATGTTATTTCTACAATCATGTACTTCATCACTTACATCTGCCCATGGATTTCCCATCACATAGAAGACAGAACAGACTTTTATGACAACTGTAAGTATTAATTAAAGTATATTCTACAAACACATACTATGTTGGGGCCTTCTTAGATCAAGTAAATGGCTTAAACATAAACCTAAACCATTTTATGCAAAAAAGAAAAATGGTGTACTGTCGTTCCTGATTGAGCATGGAATTACATTGATTGCGTCAATGGATGTTTGACGCGTCGGGCATATAAACAACCGATGACACCCTCCAATAAAATGAAAGTACTCTGTGAATTGAAACCAGTTGACAACCCCCACTCGCCTACAAGTCTCAGATTTCGCTATTATATAGATGTGGATTGTGGAAATAACTTCGGGCTTCTCCAGCAGTGATGGAACTTACTACTTTCAAAATAGCATATTCAAGGTATATCTCTCCAGCAATTCTACTGTAATGCTGGCTGGTTTATATGCCTAAAGCACATCTCCGCCGGATTCAAATCGAGATTTATTTTCACACTCGTGTTTACATTCAGCCAGCGAGGAATGGGGCGGAGTTGAGCACGCGATGACATTGCGTCAGTATGAACGTAATTCCATGCTAAATCGTGAACGCCTGTAACAGATTACCATAATGGCATTCTATATTTTCTGTAATCCCCTGAGCAATGTTACCACCGTATAAATTAACTGTTCTTGAAGGCAATCTTGAAGCTGCTTAGCATTAATCAATTCGCGTCTGATATAAAATTTAATTAAATTTTGAGTTTTAATTTGCATTTATTATTCAACCAAAGGTTTACATATAATATTGCTGCAATATCACCAATACAGAAACATAGTCAATTTGATTAATATAAATGACTGAACAATTGCATATATGTGGAAAAAGTATTATTATATAATAAAACAAGAGGTCAATGACCTTGAAGCTCTACTGATTGATTTAGATTTCAGGAAGTACCGTATTTGTCGGCGTATAGCGCGCATGCGCATATAACGCGCACCCCGACTTTGGGCCTGAAATCCTTGGGAAAAAACTTTTTATTATGTATTGTAGCGTAAATCGCGCATAAAAAACATGTGTTTTCAATTTCAGGACAGCAGAGCGCCATTTTAAATCATTGACCAAAGAGGAAATGTAAAACGAATTTTGATAGGCTAAAACAAGCTGCATGTTAGACTGTGTTTTTTTATTCAAGTGTAAATAAACTTGTACTGTTGAGTGTACTTTTGTCACATAGAAGACAGAACAGACTTTTATGACAACTGTAAGTATTAATTAAAGTATATTCTACAAACACATACTATGTTGGGGCCTTCTTAGATCAAGTAAATGGCTTAAACATAAACATAAACCATTTTATGCAAAAAAGAAAAATGGTGTACTGTCGTTCATGATTGAGCATGGAATTACATTGATTGCGTCAATGGATGTTTGACGCGTCGGGCATATAAACAACCGATGACACCCTCCAATAAAATGAAAGTACTCTGTGAATTGAAACCAGTTGACAACCCCCACTCGCCTACAAGTCTCAGATTTCGCTATTATATAGATGTGGATTGTGGAAATAACTTCGGGCTTCTCCAGCAGTGATGGAACTTACTACTTTCAAAATAGCATATTCAAGGTATATCTCTCCAGCAATTCTACTGTAATGCTGGCTGGTTTATATGCCTAAAGCACATCTCCGCTGGATTCAAATCGAGATTTATTTTCACACTCGTGTTTACATTCAGCCAGCGAGGAATGGGGCGGAGTTGAGCACGCGATGACATTGCGTCAGTATGAACGTAATTCCATGCTAAATCGTGAACGCCTGTAACAGATTACCATAATGGCATTCTATATTTTCTGTAATCCCCTGAGCAATGTTACCACCGTATAAATTAACTGTTCTTGAAGGCAATCTTGAAGCTGCTTAGCATTAATCAATTCGCGTCTGATATAAAATTTAATTAAATTTTGAGTTTTAATTTGCATTTATTATTCAACCAAAGGTTTACATATAATATTGCTGCAATATCACCAATACAGAAACATAGTCAATTTGATTAATATAAATGACTGAACAATTGCATATATGTGGAAAAAGTATTATTATATAATAAAACAAGAGGTCAATGACCTTGAAGCTCTACTGATTGATTTAGATTTCAGGAAGTACCGTATTTGTCGGCGTATAGCGCGCATGCGCATATAACGCGCACCCCCGACTTTGGGCCTGAAATCCTTGGGAAAAAACTTTTTATTATGTATTGTAGCGTAAATCGCGCATAAAAAACATGTGTTTTCAATTTCAGGACAGCAGAGCGCCATTTTAAATCATTGACCAAAGAGGAAATGTAAAACGAATTTTGATAGGCTAAAACAAGCTGCATGTTAGACTGTGTTTTTTTATTCAAGTGTAAATAAACTTGTACTGTTGAGTGTACTTTTGTTGTTTACTCAAGTTTCAATAAAATAAAAATCCCCACGCCCGTGTTCAACTTTTATTACGATCATATTAAATTTATTAATCTGGTGATGTTTCCAGGTTATTAACTCTTGCTTGTCAATTTGAAGGTGTTGACAATTTGAAGGTGTTGACAGTTTGACAGGTTTCTCGAAATGAGATGCATTGTCTTGTGGCATCACCTATTAAATGCATTTTCCTAACACATAGTGTCAGCACCTACTCAAACTTCTGAAGTAATCAAGGACAATTAAGGAAGTGACATTTTTCTGCGTACATGTATTGTTACATGTTTGTTTAATAATCACCATAGTCATCGTTGTTTGCGGTCAGATTAGCAAAAACCAAACACTTCACACATTTTCCCAGTCAATTAAACCCTTTATGAATAATCAAGATTCTACGTTGTCAAAATTCAGAATCGACTTTAACAAATAAATATGTGCGGTAAATCAATACCTGGTAGTCGTCGTTAGGAAGAAAACATAATATTCTATTCTATTCTATTCAATGGTTTGTAAACCCGTCTAGGTAAAACGGAAACCACAGCCTCGTTATCATTTCACTTTGCCGATTGATGTAAACAATGATATTTTTCAACATTTCAATGGTATTTTCTCAACAATAATCAACATAAAACATGGTAAAGTTTGATTTTATTATTTTTATTGATAATAAGCATATAGCATACAACGCATTTTATTGAAACAATAGAAACAAGCCAACATTGTTCGATTCAATCTCAATAGTAAACGGCCGGTCGTGCGACTTTTTGAAACCCACAAAACTTTTCGTCTTGGCTGGGAAAAAAAAGAGTAAAACATTACTTGTTGCTTAAACCGCGCACCCCAACTTCAGCCACAGAATCTTATTTTTAGCCGTGGCGGCCATCTTGAATTTCCGGCCGACCTGAAATTTTGCTAGGATCAATTAGACATCAAGAGCAACATTCCTGTGAAGTTTCATGAAAATCCGCCAAGTAGTTTCAGAGAAGTAGTCGCTACAAGTTTTCATTATATAACTCTATGTAAACAAAGATGGCCGCTGACAGCCATGTTTAACATCGAATCAAAACGATTTTTGACAAGGATCAACATCATGTCATGCTGATCATTTTAGAAAAAGTCCCATATCAATATCGCTTATAGTTTTCAAGAAGTAGTCGCTACAAACTTGTATCTTGAAAATCTATTTATAGCCATGGCTGCCATCTTGAATTTCCGGCCGACCTAAAAAAATTCTGGGATCAATTAGACATCAAGAGCAACATTCCTGTGAAGTTTCATAAAAAATCGTCAAGTAGTTTCAGAGGAGTAGTCGCTACAAGTTTTTACTATATAAATCTATGTAAACAAAGATGTCCGCTAGCGGCCATGTTTAAAGTCGCATTTAAATAAATTTCGACAAGAATCAACATCATGTCAAGCTGATCATTTTAGAAAATGTCCCATATCAATATCATTTACAGTTTTCAAGAAGTAGTCGTTACAAATTTATTTATTTTAAATCTATTTTTAGCTGTGGCGGCCATCTTGAATTTCCGGCCAGCCTGAAATTTTTCTAGGATCAACTAGACATCAAGAGCAACATTCCTGTGAACTTTCATGAACATCCGTCAAGTAGTTTCAGAGAAGTAGTCGCTACAAGTGTTTACTATATAACTATATGTAAACAAAGATGGCCACTGGCAGCCATGTTTAACATCGAATCAGAATAATGTTTGACTAGGATCAACACCATGTCATGCTGATCATTTTAGAAAAAGTCCCATATCAATATCACTTATAGTTTTCAAGAAGTAGTCGCTACAAACTTATTTTTTAAACAACTATTTTTAGCTGTGGTGGCCATCTTGAATTTCTGGCCGACCTGTAATTTTACTAGGATCTATTAGACATCAAGAGCAACATTCCTGTAAAGTTTCATGAAAATCCGCCAAGTAGTTTCAGAGAAGTAGTCGCTACAAGTTTTTACTATATTACTCTATGTAAACAAAGATGGCCACTGGCAGCCATGTTTAACGTCGAATCAAAACAATTTTTGACAAGGATTAACATCATGTCATGCTGATCATTTTAGAAAACGTCCCATATCAATATCACTTACAGTTTTCAAGAAGTAGTCGTTACAAATTTATTTATTTTAAATCTATTTTTAGCTGTGGCGGCCATCTTGAATTTTCGGCCAGCCTGAAATTTTTCTAGGATCAACTAGACATCAAGAGCAACATTCCTGTGAAGTTTCATGAACATCCGTCAAGTAGTTCCAGAGAAGTAGTCGCTACAAGTGTTTACTATATAACTCTATGTAAACAAAGATGGCCACTGGCAGCCATGTTTAACATCGAATCAGAATAATGTTTGACTAGGATCAACACCATGTCATGCTGATCATTTTAGAAAAAGTCCCATATCAATATCACTTATAGTTTTCAAGAAGTAGTCGCTACAAACTTATTTTTAAAAATCTATTTTTAGCTGTGGCGGCCATCCTGAATTTCTGGCCGACCTGAAATTTTGCTAGGATCTATTAGACATCAAGAGCAACATTCCTGTAAAGTTTCATGAAAATCCGCCAAGTAGTTTCAGAGGAGTAGTCGCTACAAGTTTTTACTATATAACTCTTTGTAAACAAAGATGGCCACTGGCAGCCATGTTTAACGTCGAATCAAAACAAGTTTTGACAAGGATTAACATCATGTCATGCTGATCATTTAAGAAAATGTCCCATATCAATATCACTTATAGTTTTCAAGAAGTAGTCGCTACAAACTTGTAATTTAAAAATCTATTTTTAGCTTTGGTGGCCATCTTGGATTTCACATCAACATGAATTTTTGCTAGGATCAACTAGACTTCATGGGCAACATTTCTGTAAAGTTTCATGAATATCCATCAAGTAGTTTCAGAGGAGTAGTCGCTACAAATAAAAGTTTACGGACAGACGGACGGACAGACGGACGACGGACGCCGCACCACGGCATAAGCTCTGCTGATCTCTGATCAGTAGAGCTAAAAACAAGATTTGTATTATGAATGCTTTGTTGCTTAGATATATACCGTCTATTGTACGGTACTACGGGGGATGATTCGTCTTTATATATAAAGATGGCCGGAAAAAACACACAAAAAAACCCAACAAGATTCCCATGTGTCTCTTTAAATTTATAATTGGGATTATCCAACGACTTCAATGCTTTCAGATGTGAACTGCCACCCAAAGCTAACAGAATACTATCAGTCGCACACAATTGTTTAAACATACAAAGGATATATATTTCTTCTTTTTTTTTCACTGTGATACAGCTGTTTGGTAGTTGACATCGTCTTTGCTCTTTATCTAAATCCATTTCACAGCAGTCCAGATGATGCAGTCACATGTAAATGATGTTTGTGTAATTATCCAATGCAGGTTTTAAATGCCTGACAGAAATGTACATGTCAAGTCATAGAAAACCATTTAAATATATACATAGGATAAAGACACTTTCTCTTCTTGAGGAGAGTGTTATTCTGTAGTGACATCTCATCTTTGCTCAAAAGGTTCTAGGTCCAATCTCCATATTTTATCTAGATGTAAATGGAGGATGAGCCTGGTATGTTCATCCCTGTTTGGCGCCATATAACCTTTCTTGTGTTGGTGCGCCGTAAAGTCCCAATTCATCTTTGCTCATATGATGGATTAAAGATGCTGGTTCCAACACACTCATACCAGCTGTAATGATCCAGGGCAGGACAATTCCACTTGTCTGCTCGCCATGGTGAGTGAATATGTTATAATTGTATCCAAACATACCAAAATATCAATTAAGTCAATAAAAAGAATCCAATCAATGTCATAATTCAGTAAATAAATAAAATAACTATCTGTCAAACTCAATGATTTTTAGCTCGACTGATCTCTGCTTATGCCGTGGTGCGGCGTCCGTCGCCTGTCTGTAAATTTATATTTGTAGCGACTACTCCTCTGAATCTACTTAATGGATTTTCATGAAACTTTACAGAAATGTTGCCCATAAAGTCTAGTTGATCCTAGCAACAATTCATGTTGCTTTTTGCTGTAAGATGCAGTAAAGCAAAAAAGTATACGCATCACGGTTAATGTATATTGATGAAGTAGATAGTATGACAGATTAGCTCAATTAACTCAATTGGTAGGTAGAGTAACGGAAAGGTAGTCCGAAAGTAGGAAAGGTAGCCATGTTTAACGTTGAATCAAAAAATTTTTTGACAAGGACCAACAACGTGTCATGCTGATCATTTTAGAAAAAGTCCCATATCAATATCACTTACAGTTTTCAAGAAGTAGTTGCTACAAATTTATTTATTTTAAATCTATTTTTAGCCATGGTGGCCATCTTGAATTTCTGGCCAGCCTGAAATTTTGCTAGGATCAACTAGACATCAAGAGCAACATTCCTGTGAAGTTTCATGAACATCCGTGAAGTAGTTTCAGAGGAGTAGTCGCTACAATTTTTTCTATATAACTCTATGTAAACAAAGATGGACACTCGCAGTCATGTTTAATGTTGAATCAAAATAATGTTCAACTAGGATCAACATCATGTCATGCTGATCATTTTAGAAAAAGCCCAATATCAATATCACTTATAGTTTTCAAGAAGTAGTCGCTACAAACTTATTTTTTTTAAATCTATTTTTAGTGTGGCGGCCATCTTGAATTTCTGGCTGACCTGAAATTTTGCTAGGATCAACTAGACATCAAGAGCAACATTCCTGTTAAGTTTCATGAAAATCCGTTGAGTAGTTTCAGAGGAGTAGTCGCTACAAGTTTTTACTATATAACTCTTATGTAAACAAAGATGGCCACTGGCAGCCAAGTTTAATGTAGAATCAAAACGATTTTTGACAAGGACCAACATCATCATGTCATGCTGATCATTTTAGAAAAAGTCCCATATCAATATCACTTATAGTTTTCAAGAAGTAGTCGCTACAAACTTGTATTTAAACAAGAGGCCCAAGAGGGCCTGTGGACGCTCTACTGGCTCAAGATAAAGTTTATGTATAAGGGGCCATAAGTCTTTCAAAAATCATTCAACCAGAACATGGCAATGACAGGTGCCACTAGGCTTAGTATTGAACATTCTTGCCAAGATTCGCTGAAATTTGGCAAAGAGTTCAGAAGAGACTAATCTGGACAAAGTTTGTGTATTAAAACTTTTAAAGGGCTATAATTCCGCCAAAATCATTCAACCCAAATATGGCGATGATATGCACAACTAGGCTTGATACTGATTATCTTGTCAAGTTTCGTCTATATCCAGCCAGGGGTTCAGGAGAACTAGCCCGGGAAAAAACTGTGGTATCAAAATCCTTTAAAGGGCCATAACTCTGCCAAATATCTGCAAACCAGAACGTGACGATGACATGCCCAACTAGGCTTGGTGCTGATCATCCCTGCAAAGTTTCATAGAAATCTGGCAATGGGTTCAGGAGAAGTAGATCAGACAAAGTTTGTGTATTAAAATCTTTAAAGGGCCATAATTCTGCCAAAAAAATCATTCAGCCGGAATATGGCAATGATTTGCAAAACTAGACATGGAAATGATCATCCCTAAAAAGCTTCGTTTAAATCCAGCCAGGGGTTCAGGAGAACTAGTCAGAACAAAGTTTGTGTATTAAAACCTTTAACTCCGCCAAAATAACTGGAACATGGTGACTATGTACAACTACGCTTGGTACTGATCATACCTGCAAAGTTTCAATGAAATCCGGCCAAATGAAGGCCCTTTCGTCTTAATGAGGCCAAGATATAGCATATTTCCGAAAATCAAGGGCCATGACTCCGATGTAAATGGTCCAAACTGGATGGTTTTCGAATTTGTCCAAGCTTTCATTGATATTAACAATCTGGTAAAGTTTCTTAAAGATTGCATGGAAAATGAAGGCCCTATCAACTTAACGAGACAAAATATAGCATTTTTAACTAAATCAAGGGCCACAACTGATCTGTTACTGGTCCGATCTGGCTGGTTTTCGAAATTGTCTGAGCTGTCATTGATATAAACAATCAGTTAAATTTTGTAAATATCATATGAAAGATGAAGGCCCTATCGAATTAACGAGGCGAAATATATCATTTTTAACTAAATCAAGGGCCATAACTCCGCTGTTACTGGTCCGATCTGGCTGGTCTTCAAAATTGTTCGACCTTTCATCTATATAAACAATCTGGTAAAGTTTGGTAAATATCAAATGAAAGATAAAGGCCCTATCGTCTTAACGAGTCAAAATATAGCATTTTTAACTAAATCAAGGGCCATAACTCCGCTGTTAATTGTCCGATCTAGCTGGTTTTCAAACATGTCCGAGCTTTCATTTATATAAACAATCTGGTAAAGTTTGGTAAAGATTGGATCAAAGTCGAAGGCCCTATCGTCTTAATGAGGCAAAATATAGCATTTTTAACTAAATTAAGGGCAATAACTCTGCTAATGGTCTGATCTAGCTGGTTTTCGACTTGTCCAAGCTTTTATTAATATTAACAATCTATGCAAGTTTGGTAAAGATCAAATAATAAATGAATGTTCTAGAGTGTTCACAAGGCAGAAAACAGCGTTTTTCAGAAAAAACAAGGGCCGTAACTCTGGTGTTACTGACCCAATTTAGCTGGCCAGCAGAGCTAAAAATCTATTTTTAGCTTTGGCGGCCATCTTGGATTTAACATCAACATGAATTTTTGCTAGGATCAACTAGACTCCATGGGCAACATTTCTGTAAAGTTTCATGAATATCCATCCAGTAGTTTCAGAGAAGTAGTCGCTACAAATAAAAGTTTACGGACAGACAGACGGACGGACAGACGGACGCCGCACCACGGCATAAGCTCTGCTGATATCTGATCAGTCGAGCTAAAAATGAACGCCCTATCGTCTTAACGAGGCAAAATATAGCATTTTTAACTAAATCAAGGGCCATAACTCCACTGTTACTGGTCCAATTTGGCTGGATTTTGAACTTGCCTGAGCTTTTATTAACACTAACAATCGAATAAAATTTGGTAAAGATCGGATGAAAAATGAAGGCCCTATCATCTTATTGAGACAAAATATAGCATTTTTAACTTAATCAAGGGTCACAACTCCGCTGTTACTGGTCCTATAAGGGAGGTTTTCGAACTTGTTCGAGCTTTCATTGACATTAACAATCTGTTAACGTTTGGTAAAGATCAGATGAAAAATGAAGGCCATATCGTCTTAACGAGGCAAAATATAGCATTTTTAACTAAATCAAGGGCCACAACTCCGCTGTTACTGATCCGATCTGGTTGATTTTCGAATTTATCCGAGCTTTTATTGATACTAACAATCTAGCAAAGTTTGGTAAATATCGGATGAATGAACAAGAGGTCAATGACCTTGAAGCTCTACTGATTGATTTTGATTTCAGGAAGTAGTCGCTACAAACTTGTTTTTTGAAAATATAATTTTAGCAGTGGCGGCCATCTTGAATTTCCGGCCGACCTGAAATTTTACTAGTATCAATTAGACATCAAGAGCAACATTCCTGTGAAGTTTCATGAAAATCTGTCAAGTAGTTTCAGAGGAGTAGTCGCTACAAGTTTTCATTATATAACTCTATGTAAACAAAGATGGCCGCTGGCAGTCATGTTTTTCGTCGAATTAAAACAATTTTCGACAAGGACCAACACCATGTCATGCTGATCATTTTAGAAAAAGTCCCATATCAATATCACTTAAGAGTTTTCAAGAAGTAGTCGCTACAAACTTGTTTTTTAAAAACCTATTTTTAGATTTGGCGGCCATCTTGGATTTCACATCAACATGAATTTTTGCTAGGATCAACTAGACTTCATGGGCAACATTTCTGTAAAGTTTCATGAAAATCCATTCAGTAGTTTCAGAGGAGTAGTCGCTACAAATAAAAGTTTACGGACAGACGGACGCCGCACCACGGCATAAGCTCTGCTGATCAGTCGAGCTAAAAATGGAGGCCCTATCGTCTTAACGAGGCAAAATATAGCATTTTTAACTAAATCAAGGGCCATAACTCCGTTTTAACTGGTTCGATCTGGCTGGTTTTCAAAATTGTCCAAGCTTTCATTGATAGTAACAATCTGGTAAAGATCGAGTGAAAGATGAAGGCCCTATCGTTTTAAAGAGGCAAAATTTAGCATTTTTAACTAAATGAAGGGCCATAACTCCGCCGATACTGGTCCGAACTTGTCCAAGCTTTCATTGCTATTAACAACCTGTTAAAGTTTGGTAAAGATTGGATAATAATTGAAGGCCCTATCGTCTTAACGAGAAAAAGTTAACGGACGACGGACAACTCGTCATCCCATAAGGGTCTTCGACCAGTAGAGCTAATAAACATGGCTCAAGGTAAAAAATATATATATGCCTCCAGTGAGATTTGAACCTACTAGGGTTTCCAGTGAACATTACCAAATATTGAAAAAGGGCCGTAACCATAACTCCGGTGTTACTGGTTCGATCTGGCCGGTTTTCAAACTCGTCCAAGCTTTCAATGATATGCCAAGTTTGGGAAAGATTGAATACAAAATGTAGGTGCTAGAGTGTTCACAAGGCTGAAAATTGCAATTTTCAATAATTCAAGGCCACACAACTCTGCTGTTCCTGGTCCGATATAGCTGGTTTTTGAACTTGTCCGAGCTTTCATTGATATTAACAATCTATGCAAGTTTGGTAATGATCAAATAATAAATGAAGGTGCTAGAGTGTTCACAAGGCAGAAAATGGTATTTTTCAGAAACAAAAAGGGCCATAACGCCGGTGTTACTGATCCGATTTCGCTGGTTTTCAAACTTGTCCGAGCTTTCATTGATATTAACAATCTGTGCAAGTTTGGTAAAGTTAAATTAATAAATGAAGGTGCTAGAGTGTTCACAAGGCTTAATATGGCATTTTTCAGGGCCATAACTCCGGTGAAATTAATCTGATCTGCCTGGTTTACGAACTTGACCAAGCTTTCATTGATATAAAGACACTGGCAATGTTTCGTAAAGATCCGATTAAGAATAAAGGCCCTAGAGTGTTCACAAGGCAAAAGTTAACAGACGACAGACGGATGGATGGACGACGGACAACTCGTTATCCCATAAAGGCTAGCAGTAGAGCTTGAAATTATTTTACAGACTCACAATGCAGCCCTGGTTCAGGTCATCAACAATCTTCCAAGTCACAAAGACTAATGCATCTGATAAGGTCCTTTGTCTTTCTGACCATGAAGCATAATATATTGTTTAAAGCCACACATATTTCTACACATGATAATGTTATAGCTGATGCTAAATCTCGCAAACAGTGGACCGGATTTTGCCATGTAGCCCTGGAGGCCAGCAAGAAGCCAGAGGTATTGCCTCCGGAGTTTAGTCTACAAGACTAAACTCCAACACCATAGACTCGTATAATGTTGGCCTGAATAAATTCAGCTTGTTCAGGCGTCGTTACAGTTTACCTGATGTTTGGCCCCAGCATTAGAGCACTTAACACAATTTATAGCATGGCTGTCCTTGGAGGGTTTATCGTATTCAACTGCACGATTATACACTACTTCCATTGGTTTTTAATGTAAAGTTAAGAAATGTCACAAAGAATTTCATCGTAGAGAAATTATTAGAAGATTTTAGGCGAGTTGGTAAAAAACGGAATACCCGTCTTCCAATTACAACAGCAATATTGACTTCAGTACTAGCACAGTTGCATGTAGTTTGCACAAACACGTATGAGTCCACCTTAATTAGCACAGCATTTACCTTGGCTTTTTGTGGCTTTTTTAGGGTTGGTGAACTAGCAGTCACCAAGGGGGCTCCGTTGGCCAATATCTTATCAATTGAGGATATTAGTTTGAGTTTCCAGAAGAGGACTCTTACTGTACACGTTAGGTATTCAAAAACAGATCAGTTAGGTCGTGGCACCATTCTGAAATTCACAAGATCTGGCACTTTGTGTCCAATATATGCCTTAGAAAAGTTTCTTACGGTATGGCCGCATATACTTGGTCCTTTATTTTGTAATTTTGAAGTGGGGTCCATTGTCCCGTTAGGCCAAATAAAATAATAGGTGTGTTTCCGGTTACCCGACCTACCCTAGAAATTCCCGCCGACCCTATGGTTTTATTGCATTCCAAAAAAATAATAAAAGAAATTCAAGCCGACCCCCGTCCGTAATGGATTCCGGAATATACCGTCTCCCTGTCAGGCGGGCGCTTGATTGAGTGATAGATATCAGGGTTCTCAATAGACGCGTACACTCGCGTTTTGACGCATGGAAATTCAATTTGACCCAATTCTGACGCAGCTAATTTACCACCTGTGCGATTTTATGACGCGCGTGTATTTGCTTCCAAGCATCAATCCAATACACATGTACCTATTTTCGATAGCCCAAACATCACAATAATGAGCACGCGCTGCATAACAGTGATTGACACCTTGGCTGACGACCTTGATCGCCTCTCGACCAATCAAATTCGCTGCTGTCACAGCTTGTGGCACAGAGGCGGAAATAATCTGTCTATAAATGGTGTCACTGTGTAATCTAATCGCCGCTATTGTGTTAATAATTTAACGATTATCTTTGAAGTTTATGATGCTTTTTGCTGGTGGAGACTATTATGACCTCATTGGATTAACTGTTTAATTGATTGCTACCGGCTTCTGATTGATTACCGGTTAATTAGAATAAAACATAAAAATCAGCAAAAATAAAATTGACTTTATTTGTGTTTGTTGACGTTGTTTTTTATTTGTGTTTGTTGTTTGTTAATTTTGTTTTACGCACGTTTTAAAGAACAAAGAAATATAATTTTAATGAGGATAATTTAAATATTTATAAATCGGCGAAATGTACATAAACAGCGCGTATTTTAACCTGGGTTATCGTTCAGTCAAAACTTACCGGACATTACGCATTGTTATATTTTGTGTTGACATACTATTTTTGTGCTGTCGAGTAACGGACTTTATTAATTTATGTATGTTCAATACACAAATGGCGCAAAGAAGTATATTTTCATTTATGTCATCGCAGTCTAAGCAACGGCCTGTATGTTGGGGATGCACTGTCTGAGGTAGTCTCATTTATTTGAGGTCTTCGGGTGTTTTTTGTTTTTTTACATACGGACGTTTATAGATGCACCCTAGGTGCAGTCTGACCCCGAAGAAGCAGAAAATAAGAGAACTAGTGTTATAATAACACCAATAACATAATATATAATATCACCAATAACTTATAATATATAATATCACCAATAACTTATAATATATAATATCACCAATAACTTATAATTTTAACAGATGTGGACCCCAACTTATTAAACAGCCTTTCATAACTTTGAATCTTTGACATAATGACACATTATTGTAAAATGGAATAGTAGTTTTTTAAGTTCAAATGCATATCCTTGCACACCTTTCTTGGCAATAAAATATTTACAGAATTCACAAAAATTAAAGTTATTGAAGGATGTTTTATAAAACGGCGCTTCGATTTGTTTGATTTATATTTGACCTTTGACATTTCAATGTAATGTAATATACATAGTGATATAGAACATGTGTAATATACATAGTGATGTAATATACATAGTGATATAGAACATGTGTAATATACATAGTGATATAGAACATGTGTAATATACATTGTGATATAGAACATGTGTAATATACATAGTGATATAGAACATGTGTAATATACATTGTGATATAGAACATGTGTAATATACATAGTGATATAGAACACAAGACGAGGCAGGAATTGTCCGGCACCAGTTTCAGCACCATTTATTAAGGTTATACAAGACATGTCACAAGTAGGTGATATTAAAGAGTGTGAACTTGCTCTATATCACGAGTTTTATTGTCGGACAAAAAAATAAATAAATAAATCCCTACCTACTCTACTAAATTGGCAATAACAAGTAAAACCAAAAAAAAAAAGATCTCACCTACCTACCTATACCCTATCTTTTTTTTCAATGTAACAGGAAACACACCTATTATTTTATTTGGCCTTACCAATTATCTGCTGTTCTGAATAAATCCTTAGCTTTTCTTGGCAATGACTATTCAAGATACAAATCGCATTATTTTAGAATAGGGGCAGCTATTTTCGCTGCTAGTAGAGGTTTCCTACCAGAGTATATTAGAGCAATGGGGAGATGGAGTTTTGAGGGGTATAAAACTTATGTTCGTTTCCCAGTGCATGTTCTCCCAATTTTGTCAGATTAGCTAATAAAACAATCTCGTTATTAGCTAAATATTAACCATAAGCAAGTTATTTTATCACACAATCTGGTGTCTGGGTTCATCGATTGTCAAGAGGGCATTTTCGGTGGCAAGTACAAGACCAGATGGACTCAATTTAGGACTTGTAGGACTTCATGCAACAGTATGGTGGCAAGGCTATAGTGGTTTGGGTCTCCTAGACGTGCAGAGCAATGTTCTATACCTGCTGCAGTATGGTCCAGCCCCCTCACACATTTTGCTGCACTGTGGGAGAAATGATCTAGGGAAATACCCATTAAAGGTTCTTAGAAAGCACGTTAAGAGTTTTTTAGGGTCAATTTACCTCATGTGGTCGTTATTTGGTCTCAGATACTTCCTAGGCTTTCATGGCATTATTTTAACAGGAACGGGCCAGAAAGTGGCTAAACAGTTATGCTGCTAAGGCTATAATAGATATTGGGGGCCATACACCCAGACATTCAGGCTGATGATAACTGTCTTGAACAGGATGGTGTTCATTTATCAAATGTGGGGAACAACTTTTTTCTTAACAAGTTAGCGGCTGGATCTGAATGTTTCATTAAAAGTAGGCAGTTATAAGGAAGTATATACTTTTTTGGCACCGTTTCTGTTTTGGGCGGACGGGAGCCTGGACACTCTATGACTTGCAGTGCCCGGGCGCTCATCCATATGACGGGCAGCAAAGGTGTGAAAGGAAGGACATATAAGTTTCATTTTAACTTTATCCTGTATACTCAGAAACTGAATTGTAATCTAAACATAAGTTATATACAAATTTGCTGTCTGTGCGAATTGCTAAAATACATTTTAATTCATTGAATTTGGGGCACTTGTTATTATGCTTGAATATCAACCGTGCTTTCAACACTTGCTTAAATGCTTATCAGAGAAATTGCTTTCATAATGAATTTGGTGCACATGTATATAATTATGTCCTTAATATTGTAATATTCAATGTGCTTTATTGCTTAATGCTTTCTACTGTAAGGGCTTGCCATAATGGTCTTTTGTGCTTATACCGGCCACCCAATTGTTAAACCCCATGCTTGTGGCTTGTTTTTCAATCCATGCCATGCCCAATTTATTTGCCAAATATATCAAAATAAAGTTTAAAAAATAGTTTTATGTGTTGTTATTACAGTGCTCTCCAATAATTATAACAAGAGGTCAATGACCTTGAAGCTCTACTGATATGTTTTTGATAGCTAGATCAGCATTCCTGTGAAGTTTCATGAAAATCTGTCAAATACGAGGAGCGTTCAAATATGAATGCAATTCGGTGCACTTTGATTAGTAGTAAACAAACAACGCCAAAATAATTATCTTATTCCTTCAAAATATTCACCACCATGTGATATACATAATTTCAGTCTTCTAATCCAATTTTTAAAGGAGTTTTCATAATCTTTTCTAGGTATACTGTGCAGATACTGGAAAATAGCTGAACCGAGATTTTTACTTGTTTGATATTTTCTTCCGGCAAGGTATTTTTTGAGTCTTGGAAACAGAAAAAAGTCACAAGGGGCAAGGTCGGGCGAATACAGAGAGTGGGGAAGCTCAACAACCTTTTCCTGTTTCAAAAAGTCGCGTACAATGGCCGCCTTGTGTGAAGACGCATTGTCATGCAACAGCCTGACACCCCGCACACCCGTTGCTGGTCAGCGTTTGTTAAAGTATTTCTTCAATTTGTGAAGGACCTTGCCTTTGTAAAATTTGGCATTTACGCATTTTCCTTTTGGTACGGCAATTTGAATGGCAGGACCTTGATTTGTAAAGAAAATGGCATACATGACCTTTCTGACGCTCATGGTACGTTTTGCAATGCAAGGTCTTTTGCTTTCTTTGGTGGCCCATATTTTGTTCTGGATCTTTCGCTTGGGCTCATAAAAATGAACCAACGTCTCGTCACCG